>WYDI02024352.1:0-17893 GCA_009867235.2 Psittacus erithacus
GTGGTGAGGTTAAATATGATATCTTATAACAGTTTTATATAGCCTAGAAATACATTATATATAACTCTGTTTTTTATATATATATATATATATATATATTCCATATACCCATTTCTGGTTGTATTAGTTCAATTACTTCGAATACTTCTACTTTTTTTTTCAATTAAAACTTGATACTACTATATTCCAGAAAGACCAGAATATTTGGGATGAAGTAGCAAATTTTCTATTGAAGCCTGTTAATATCATGAGGATCTGACACAACAATATCGCTAAAAATTTTATTGTCATATGTGCATATGGCATATAATGCTAACACAAATCATATTCTTAGCTTTTAATGTACGACTGCAATATTAGCAATAATGTTATGGAAGCAATAATTAATAGCAGATATTGCCTGGAATTTTGCCTTGTGCTGCATGCTTAGTGAGGTATGGAATTAAGGTGCTTTTAAAAATTCTTTAACAATGGCAGCTCAGTTTAAGGTCAGAAAATTAGAAGTTACATTGTCTAAGCTGAGTCTAAATATTACTTAATAATTGTATTATTAGAGGTACTCAAGAATTTCCATTACTTTTTGTTTTTGTTAGAAAGGTCTCTTTGCCAAAAAGAAAAGAAACTTTATTTAGGAACATCTATATTTTGAAAAACATTAATGAAAAATCTCCAGGATGAAACTTCTTGTAAAAAACGTGAGCAGTTAGCATTAGAACAGTTCTAGCGGCAATTTCTCTACGAACTTTTAAAAAGAAGTCCAGATCTAATATGATATTTTACTTAAAGGAATAATTGTCACTTCTTAATCTCATCTGATCAGTTGTGATTCAATTGAATTAGTATCCACCTGAGAATCAAGGGATTCCTAAATATTCTTTTTATAATCGCTGAAGCTTAGGTTTCTTTTGAAAGAAAATTACTATTTAAATAAAACAGTTGTAATTATCATTACTTTTAAATAACCCAATTAAGCTCCAACACCTTCCTGCCTTTGTTCATCCATTATTAAAGTAAAATATGCCTTGTAGCTCACTAAGCAACTGAATGAATTAAGCAGTGATACATATATTGTATATGCCACATTGATGTCTTCAGGATAACAGCTGATCTCACCACCTGGATCTAGTCTTTTCTGCCTCCAAGGAAAAAGAAATAATGAAGACAATTCAGGGGCTACCATATTGGAAAAGACCTCCAGTTTGCCTGTTCTAGGCAGTGGTTGCCTAGAAGTAGAGAACACCAACAAGTGGCATCAAGTTGGAAGTCTAGCTCATGGCTGGTTAAGAGCAGCATCTCTCACTATACAGGAAGAGATATTATTCAATGCCTTCACCAATGATCTGAGTCATGGAACAGAGTCTCCCATATCACATTCACAGAAGAAATCCAACTGGGACATGTAGTCAATATGCTGATGGGCATGGCTGCTATTTAGAGGGATCTTGACAAGCCAAAGAAATGGGCTGAAAAGACCTTCATGAAGATCAGCAAATTTATTGTGCTTCCAACAGAATAACTCCATGCACCAATAAAGGCTGTGAAAAACTGGAAAGTAGCTTTACAGAAAAGCCTTTGAGGTCCTAACAGGTAATTGAACATGAGTCACCAGTGTGCCCTTGTGGCAGTGAAGGCTGACTGCATACTGGGCTGCATTGGCAAGAGTGTAGCCAACAGGCAGTAGAAAAAGATTATTGCCCTCCGCTCAGGGCATAATAAGTCCACATCTGGACTATATCCACTTTAATAACTGGCTGTATAAAAAAAGGCATTGGCAAACTGGGGAAAGTCCAATGGAAGACCACCGGGATGGTTAGGGAACTGCAGCACACAATGTGGAGGGGAGAGGCTGAGGGATCTGGGCTTGTTCAGTTTGGAAAAGGGTTGTGGAATATTTTATTTTAAGTCTTCAGCTATCTAATGGGGTTACAAGGAGAATAGAGCCAGAGTCTTTTCTGAGGTGTACAGCAAAAAGATCAGAGGCAATAGCTATTAGTTGCAACAGGGAAAAAGCCACTTTGCAACAATCATCATCATCATCATCAAAACAAGGGTAATAAAGCAGTGTTGCAGTCTTCCCAGAAAGACTGTGGAATCTCCCTCTTTGGAGACATTCAGAATTCAACTGGACATGACCCTGTGAAATTTAATCTGACTTTGATGTTGGCCCAGTGTTGAGAAGTAGGGTAAAGGTGAGGTCCAGGATTACTATGAACTGAAATTTTAATGTGATTTTATTATCAGAGATTTTAAATAAAAAAACAAGGTCTCATCTGGAAAATAAACTGTCCAACTGCATAGAAAAAAAAAAAATTGAGTCTCATTTAGTAAAATGTTTCTTTAAGACTTGGGGAATCAGGACCTGCATCTTTTCCAGTTGCAAGCCCTACTCTTTTAAGCTTTTTAACAAAGGGAGGCAGAGTACTCAGTCTCCATTAATACAGCAACTATGTGTATAGTCCTGGAGGATGATACTAAAGAAACAAGTGAATCAAATTTGCATACTTTCATATGAAAAACTGGTTGCATGTATGGATTATTTTGGTTCCCAAAAATTGATGTTTCATTAATGAGGTAATGAATACATAGATCTTGTTACATAATAAAATGGAACTTAATATTATTGCTCTTATTCATCTGTTACTTGTTTAATACGCATTTTTTTAAATCAGTAATGGCAATGATGATTTAAAAAGAAAGTGGCTTTTTCAGTGATAATATTTCATATATAATTCTGATATGAAAATCTAATTTCAGATTTTCAGGCAGTTAGCAAACACAAGCTATAAGCAAGTCAATGCCTCACATGTAGCAGCATGTTACTAATGGAGCACCATGGCTGCCATAGGTAAGTGCAGAAAGCAGGAGGCAAAATTAGCAACACAACAGTGAAACGCAAAGTTTTCTGATGGAATGATATGTCAAAACAGACATAGCTTGAAAGAATCAGAATGAAATGGAACAAAGAAAGAAGAAATTAATACAGAAGAGAGATTATTTTGTCTCTAGTTGTTTCTTTGTGATTTTTTCTTCTATACAGAATATTTTCCTCTCAGCTTGACTCCCAAGCCTCAGATAAAAAAATAAATAGGTGTGCAGGGGAGTTATTACAGGGAGTTATTACAGAAGTTCAAGAAATCAAAACCTGTGTTTTATAAATTATTCTATTGCTGGAGGACAATTTTGTTTCTTGACCAGATAACATCACTGCTGATTACCATCCTTCATAATTTAAAATTAATAGGAAACACATTTAAAGTGAACTTTATTTAAAATTATTTTGAGACCCCACTAAATGCCTCATCATGCTGATCAGCATGATTTTCTTTTGTTGCCAGTTGGAAACAAGTAAACATATTGACAGAGTATGTATTCCAAAAGCAATAAAATTACACAGATAAATATCTATCAGAATGGCATTTACCCAGACGCTATTTGTCTTAGTTCCACATCATGAAACAACCACACAGCAAAAGCAAATTGCGCATTGCTTATTCTCCTGAGTTGAGAAGAAACAGGGACTTAAAGTTAACTTAAATTGTAAAGAACTGGAAACAATAGAAACACAGTGTTTGAAGTACACATTTCAAATGAATACATCAAACTATATACAAAGTATATACTTTGAAATATCTTTTTTTTTGTCAGAGGAGTTATTTCCAGTCTAATGGATGCAATCTTAATCACTGTTATAAGCAAAATTTGTTTATTTCCAAATACTTAGGATAAGAATAAAATCACCTGCAATGAGACACTGTCCTTCAAAGCCATCAGAGAGGATACTGGGTAGTAGCTAAATTTCTGTTTTACAGACTCTATACTTTCTAAAGGAGCTTCTGGACTCCATGTCTATTAAAAGTATTTTGGAAATGCCCAATCTTCAGTTTACAAAGCCTTTTAGAGCAGCTTATGCAGAAACCTTAATTTACTTTTTCTTTTTCTCAGTACAAAATAACCCTTCTTTCTACAAGAGCACAAGGGGCCCTAGAAGCTCGGTGACATAAAAGCGAAAGAAATCTGATAAATGTGTGAAAACACTGAAGCCATGGTACTAGTCCTCTGTGTCTTGAAGAAACACCTGATTCTGTCTAACACTAACCCTTCCATTAGACCTTCCCAGCTACTTTAATCACACATCCATGAAGTACTTAACCCAATTAATATTTAAACAAAGTATATAAAAACATATTTTCATCATTATCAACGTGACTTTTTGGAACTAGTAAATTTTAGTTCAGAAATAATGCAGTGTTTCCAAATCAATTTGAACTTTTATCACTGAAATTCTGTGACCAATACTATAATAACATAAAAATAAATTGACCTGGTCCCAGTCTGTGTTCCTTTCATGATCTTCAGAATAACCTTTCAGATACTCTCCTTTTGTATGATTTCCTCTGATTGGAATATTTCTGACTCCAATATCTCTGATTGTTGTACTATAACGTCTTCTTTTGTGACTGTGAAATTGTCCATTTACAGTGCAGGTCTTTTTGGCTGCAAGCACATTTAGTAGTTGTTCCAGTTCTAGTAATTCATTAGAAAACAGGTATGTTACCATGGGAAAATATAAATTTAAAAAGATAAAATCACAAGTAATTGTTAAAATTTCATTGGTTTTAACATTAATTCAACTCTTCATTTTAAACACTTTTTACTTCCACAGTTTGGTACCCTACGTGATTTCTGCTTTACACCTCTAGAAGTTCAAGACTCCTATATACTCAGTCCAACTTTTAAAGTCATTTTAAACCATACTTAATGTAACTTTTTAAAAGTGTTTTGAAAAGCTTGTAAAGTGTTGCTGTTAGCAGTTGCCACAGAAAAGGAAAAGTAGATGTCTTACGAAATACCTTTAAATCTGTGTTGATGGTTTAGCTTCTTAAAGTGCTAAACATGCTGAATCTTTTGCAGAACTTGATAGCAGCTGTTATTAACACCTGTGCTTTCTATTTCTTATTATTTTTTTATTATTATTATCTTTGACTACTTTGAACTCAGAAAGTAGTGGGGAAAGGTCAGAAAGTGAGTAGAGAAGCACAAACCATAAAGATGTTTTCAGGTACAGCAAGCACATACCAGAGGGCATATGGTCACAACATAGTGGTATGTACCTATTTCATCTCTTCTGGAGGTACTGCTACATTGAGGTGTGAGCAACTGAGGTGTCTAACCTGGCTGCTGTACATGAATTATCCTATATATGCCTAAATGAGTCTTGCAATATATAAAGATTTGCATAAAGAAGAAATATAAATGGGGCTCCAGTGAACTGTGCTCTCACAGCTAGATTGACACTCTCAGAGCTCCCTTGGGTAGTTCAGACTGTGATGAGCAATTAAGCAATAAATTATTGTGACGGTACACATTTAATGATCTCAGTAACAATTACTTTTATACCTCTTGGAGATTTATAAAAATAAGTTCTTTTTCCAACCTTGTTTTTAAACTTAGAGCAGACTACTTAACATTTCTGAAATGAAATAGCATGTAAATCTAAAATTGAGCGTAAAAAGTCCTTTAGGCATTTAAAGATGGTTTACATCGAATGTGAGTTGCAAAAGGCAAAAAATAAATAACTTACCTGTCACTTGGAGTTCTGTGGTACTGTTTAGAGAACTGAAAATATATTTTATAAAGAACTCTGGGGATGGCAAACTTGCTTTCCCCATGCAGACTCCTTGGAGAGCCAGAGTAATGATTAAAGCAGCAAGGCGTGGAAGAGTGTTTTCATCAGCACCATCTTTGTCCATTATATCAGCATTTTTCTCCAGAGTACTCACATCAACACACTGAAATCAGGAGAAAACTGCATGAAGAGAGCCCCAGTGACCTCCATTCAAATAATCAGAGTGACAGGAGGAGAAAATGGAGAGAATGCTTTCACAGACAGCCAGAGTAGAAAAAATACCAAGATTAAAGATGTAATTGACAGCAAATGCTAAGCAGGCCATTTTCAGGAGAACAGACATAAACAAAAAACCCTGGAATTTTATTCAGTATATGGGGAAAAAGTATAGCCCTTCATTCAGGTTATTTTTGCCATTATTTTCATGCTCTTTCTTTTATTCCTGTGCTCCTCTTCAATTGCATCAAGATCTACTTCCAGAAAGTGGCAGAAAAGGGAGGAATTTTTGTTAAGGTGCAATAAATTGGCTCAAATACAGACTTTAACTCTTTATATCAAGAATTCTCCCAATGTTTTTAGTTCCCTATCTATTAAAGGGAATCAATAATTTTCTATGTGGCAGCTATCTGGAAAGATACAATTCTCCAGATAAAAGATGACTTCCCAGCTGGGTGACCAAACAGGAGCAGCAGACACTTGTGTACACTCGTGTGTGGACATGTGCAGGTCTGAAGTGAGAAAGCAGCATACAGCCCTCTCAGTTGTCTGGAAACTCATCCTTGCTTTCTTCCATTTCTGCCCACCTTGTTTACTTTCATCACAAACAGTTGGGGTTTGAGAAAGCAAAAAAAAACAACCAACCAACCAAACTAAAAAAAACCATCCCAAAACCTTAACTTGGCAGACATTATTTATTTGTTTCAAACCCATATTATCTAAATTGAAAAGTCAACTAGATAAGCCAGTACATTTTACACATACTCATCTATCTCTATGCCTTAAACACTGCAGAGAGGAGGCTGACATTTCTTTTCCTGTCCATCCATTACACATTTAAATTTCCACAACCTAAATTTCATCTCTCATTTCAAATAATATATTAGGTGCTATGACTGAGAAGAAGATACTTTCTGTGAAATCAAAACACATAAAGAGCCACTAAAAATGCTTTTACTACTCTGCATCTTTGGCCCCTTACCATAACTCAAACGTTATGATTCAAATCATTAGACTATAATGTTTTGAGTACCTTTCATAAACCCCGCCTTGCTTCATGTCTGAGCGGTAGTCTCAGTTACTGAACAGACTTGACAACTGATTATACCACCAGCATAAACAAATAGACCACACAGTAAAGCACTTTATGGACTGTTATTCTATCTTGACGTGCCAAATACCCACCGATGCCTCTTTACAGTTGCCCAGATACCATTGGAGTTCTTGGAAATCAGCATGTTCACCAAGACTCAGAACCAAAAGTACTGGTCAATGAATAATTTATGATAGGAAACGGTTGCACAAAGAACACAGAAAGAGGAACTGGAGGCCCTCAATATTCTGCTGCACAGCCAGGACTCCTAGCCATCTTCTTCTGTGTAGGAAACTTTACAATAGTATGGTGTAAATTATAATCTAATTACATAAAAAAGGAAAAAGCAAATTCAAACCATGCAATAAACCAAATTTAACTGTATATTACAAACAGATCTCAAGGGTTTCTCAGAGGAGGTCAACCTGTACTTTAGGAGTTATCTAACCTGGCAGAAATTTATTTTATTGCTTGTTACAAGGAAAACAGTTTTTCTTTAGATAGTGAACTTTACAATACTACCCTATTATTTTATAGACCTTTCTTGAGCTATGGAATAATAAACAATGGTGAGAAAAATTGCTTCATGTAGCCTGACTTAAAAAGGATGGGGTTTTTGCTGGAAATACCCAAGATGCATTAAAAAAAAAAATAGTTTGAATTTAAGATTATCTGTGTGAGTTGCCATACAAGGCACATTCCTGCTCATAGATAATTCGTCACAACTGTATGTGTCTCAGCTGTAGGAAGCCATAATATCTTTGGACAGATTCCTTATTCCACCCTGCTTTGGATGGACATGGAAGTGCAGGGGTTGGCAAGGATTTAATCACTGCAAAATGATTCATCGAACCAGATCAGTTTGGGAGCTGTTCTGTATACCATTTGAATACAAACTAGTATATCTATACTAATAAACACAAGAGGTGAGAAAGTATTTTCTGCCTTTGAAACCAAGTGCAGCTCTTGCATCTACATAGCTATGCTCTTTTCCATCTGCCTTAAGCAGGGTAACTGTATCTAAATTGCCTTTTGGGAATTGTTCCTAATAATGTGCTATCTCCTCAGCCATGCCTCAGCAGACTCTGGAAGTGCACATGCCAGAAGGAAGTCAAGGAGAAAGATAGTATTAAGCAGCACACACAACAAAAGACTGATGTTCAGCCTATGCTCTCCTACTGTTATTTACAGGTTTCTGAAGGACCATAACACTGACATAACATCTGAGCAAGCTTAAAGGCACTATATCAGTAATAAATATGAAGCTATTTTTATATTTTTTTTACCTGAGTTTCAGAAGTTTTAAAATGTTGCCTTACTGCAGCCAAAATATCTTCAGTTTCATTCCGTGAAAAATAATAACAGTCTTCATCATGTCTTAAATTAAGCATACTCTGTAGGTAAAACTTAAAATCCTTCTTATTCAAGCCAAGTTCTGAAGAGCATGCATCTCTGTGATGAAGAATGTAGTAGAGAAGAATAAGAGAAATTCTCTCAAATACTTCTTCACTGAGATAGTCTTCTAAATTTCCACCAGCTATTAGTAATAAAGCATCTGGTTCAAGGCACTGTGAAAAAATAAAAATAAATGGAAATTCAACTCAAGCAACACATTGCCAGTCATCTGCCAATACAGTGAAAGAGGAAAACAGAAGAATTCAACTCTTATATTTAAGGAACTGAACCTAAGACTACACAGCAGCAGGCTGATGGAATGCCAGGAGAAGTGTGCAGGTAACTCTGCTGTTCTATAGCAGTAAGATCACACCATGCTTTTTTCCAAATCCCCCTGTGTTTTAAAGAAGTGTCATGTATCAAAGGGATTTAAGATTTACTTCAAACCAGAATTAACTGATCAATCATTGTAGCAAACTAAAAGCCTTCAACCGGTAATAAATATATTAGAAAAGCACTAGGGCTATTAAAATTTTCAATTGTGCATTCTATATGCATTTATAAGACAAATACTGTATCTGGGCTATAGATAATTTATGGTATGTAAACAGAAGTTATATCATATTCAATGCACTGTTATACAGCTATTTTTATTTTTTCTCAATGAATTCTGTTAACTGGAAAAATTTGGTCCTGTGCAGAGAGCCTGCACAAAGTCTCAACACCATTTAGTTCTCCAGATGCATTTCAAGGGAGGCTGAAATCATATTCTTACATTGTGCAGGCTTTCTGTCTGAGCACAGATTTTTTAGTACATATATTATTAAATATGTATATAAACTTTGCAATTTTTCTTGATACAGACACTTTCCGGAAACTTTTGCCAGCTCAAGCAAAAGTTAGCCTTTAAAATTAGACCAGAAGACTCATAGAGCTCTATGTCATGCTATGGGAAGTAAGATGCTGAATCCCAGAACAAAGAATCTTTCTTGAAGAGATCCTGTAACTATTTTCATTCATTGTGTAGTTGTTTTATTGCAACTGGCTCCTTTCCCAACATGTTATAGGTGTGCAAGCTAATCTCAACTATTATTGTAGAGCAGCCAGACTGTGCATTTCAGAGAACAAAGCATAACTCGTGATGGCACCATGGGATGATCAAAGCTGTACTTTAATAAATTCATGAATCCAGACAGAATCTAGTTTGTCAGACTAAACTGTTTGTGCCTGGAAGCATGACATGTTGGTTGGTGTGTCTCACTTTGTATGTTAGTTCATTTTCCTATACAGAACCTGAGTAGAATCAATTGCATTGTCGTGTTCACAAACCAATGTTCCCTGGAGGAATTGAGGGAACTGCTACTTTTCAATAGAAACAATTCTAACAAGAATTCTCATAAACACTCAATCTAAGCAAGATCTGTAATTCTTTTCCTAATTCATGTCTCTGAGCATTAGTGTTTGGCCTAGGAGGAATATAGCTATCCTGTTTTCTGTCCCCAGAGCCTTCAAGTTAGTCAACTAGTCTTTTCAAAAACTCAGTAGTAATAAAGTAAACATACTGCATGTAGTGGAAGATTCTCAAAGACTTCTATAACATTTGAAAAGCCAATAGGAATGAATTGTAATCACTGAGGCTGTTGTTTGCTCTTGCAAGAAAAATGACTGGAAAGGACATTGCTAGTTGGAAGGAAGCAGGTTCATTGCAAAAGATGCAGCTACTGCATAGTATATTGGTAGCCCTTAGGGGATAAACCTTAGGGAGATACTGGAGTATAAATTGCTTCATCACTGGTTATTTTGCTGTTACTAGTATTTTACAGCTATAACCATCTGCATGACCTTGCTGTAGAAATGTTTATTTGCTGGGCAATGAACCTGAGTTTCTCTCAATTAAGAGGCCAAAAGTTAGAAAACAATATCTTACCACTGCAGGAAATACATGAATTGTGTTCTTAGGAGATTAAAAAAACAAACTCAAATGCCATTCAATGGCTTCCAGCTCCTGTCCAAAGGGTCTTGGGGCCAATATATAACTACAAACCAAAAACTGGTCTAAAAGAGTGTTAAACTTCACTGCTTTTAAATACCCATTGGAGATATCATTTACAAAAATAAATCTGAAAACAATCATGTACTATGACCAGAATCCTGGATTTACAAGGGAAAGCTGAGTCTGAAATCAATCAGTTATTTTCAACAAGTATGGGAAAGAAAATGCCAAGCTAGGGTGGGGCATTCTTTTTCCTATGTTTATGATCTTGAATGATAGTGCTTCTTGCACAGTTTTGGCTATCTTGGTTTACCAAATCATCTTGTAAGATTTCATCATGGTGGTATGTGGGCTGCATGTGACTGAAGATATTGTCTCTCCCTCATGGATTTTCCATAGAGAATTGTGATCTTGTGGCACTGTCAGTGCAGAATGTGAGCAGTTGTACTGACACAGCCAACACTGAGAAGTACTGAAAATGATGAAAGTCCGCAAATTCTTCCTCCAGGAAATTTCCAAGATGAAGCCTATGCAGTGTGGAAGTCCTAACCAAAGTAACACAGTTTCATTTCCATCCAAGAACACAGAATGCATGCTCTCCACAAATATATCACAAATACATGAAAAAAATACAACAATCAAGAGAAGTGAAACTAAGAGGGAGAACAAGAGGCTTAGACCCCTGCTTTGTGAAGTTTAGGAAGACTCTATACCCGTTGCTTTTTAATACATTCTCAGCTTTTGATCTTGGTTCATATATGGTACACATCCATTGCCTGAATGTGCAAAGAGAAAAACTGCATGATGTCCTCCATGAAAATTGCCCATTTAGGAAACAACAAGCACTTGCCTTATTTACATATGAAATTCACATTGGGGTTAATATAAGTGAGAGCATTTGCAGAAAGGGCCAGTTAAGCAAGTAGATTTCTACTACAAGAGAGGGAAAGTTCTCCGTTACATTGGCTTGGCAGATTGCCATGAATAGTATATTGTGAAATCATTCACCTTTTTGACCAGCTTCATAATTCTGATAGAAAATGACACTCTGCTAACAGTAGGTCACTGAACAATGTCAGAGCTAGAGTAACATTAATCAAAGCGAAGACAGACCAAGCCCTTTGTAGTCCCTTTAGCAAAGCAGCTCACTCACCACTGTCTCCGTTCTACCGGGATCTATGATCTTATTAGACTTGTTCCTTTCTTTGTCAAATGGGGAATCAGTTCTGAAAATATTCTAAACTAAACTACACAACCAGACTTCTGTGAAGCTGTACCCTTGACTTTTTGCAGTTTCAGTTTGGATTTGTAGATTCATTGTTCTGCCTCTGACTTTCTTTGACCTGAACTGCTTACCAAAACCCTCCCCTAAATCTTGACTATTTCAGTGAAGTTGCTCATAAACCTGAGACAACCCAGTCTGGGTTTTATTTTTTATGATCTAAAATACAGAAAAAAAAAATAAAAATAAAAGTAGCAGAACTGGTCGCCAGTTTTTACATATGTATTTCCACAGTGGAAATCCTCTGTGTCCCAAATTCAAGCTTTCATAGTTAGATCAAGGTAAAGGAGAAAGATCTTTGTTGGAAAATAAACGCTTGTTAACTTTTAAAGGAAAATTATTAGTGTTATGTAACTGAAACACAACATTTTAAGGGAATGCCTGTCATGTTTGGAATACTTCTTCAGAAGCTCAAAAAATAAATAATAATGCAGAATGAAATGATTAAAGCAGGGACAACTTCCTGCTGCAACAACAAACCCCTTACATGTTTAGGTTTTATATTCAGGAGAGTATCAACCTAATAAATAATTTTCAAACTCACTGACAATCCTGTAAATATATCCCTCATTAACTGAAGCACTAACCAGATTACAATCCTCTTGCATGTCATAAATCCGCTGCGGGCACTCAGTTCTCTCCAGTAACATTTTGACCAGTTCTTGTGAATGGTTCATGTGGAGCTCAGTGTTGTCAGCTGAAAGAACGCGTATTACTTCCATCAGATAGCCTCGGCTGGGAGCATAGCTGCCATTGTGCCCATGCTCTTCCCCAAGCTGTCCTTCAGCAATGAGCACGCTGAATATGAAAGCAGAACATACCATCCCAAGAGCTGAGTGCTTGGTCAGAAAACACATCTCCTCTTCCTGCAGTGTGTGATCTGCACTGAATGTTGGATTGTTGTTTGCACTTCACAGCTAAAACTTGAAACCTGAGGAATCTGAATGGTAAAGGGGAAAAAAAAAAAAACCCAACCCTTTAATTAGTGTGAATGCAATATGTTTGCAAGGATTTATTAATTGGTCAGTTAAGCTGATTTGCAGTGACAAGCTGTTTTTGAACAACAGGGAGCCTGTAAGGGCTTTACAGCCCAGAACAGCAGGAAACTAAGACAACCATGGCCTTAAAACTTCTGTAGAATTACCAACAAGAGATTGACTCAAAGTGCTCTTCTCTCCTCTTTAAAGTGTATGGTTTTCATTTCAGTGCTATGATACTGCTTTCACTAACAATCCTCTTCGTAAGAACAGGAAAATACCATAGCTTTCACTTTCTTTCCATTATGAAACAGAGGTTTAGTAGCAAAAATAGCTTTAAATAAAGATTACTAGTCTAATTCTGATATGAATGTGCAGTAATTATGTTACACTAAAATGATATAGAGCAGGTTTTATTTTCAGTACACTTTATCAGTTACCAAACTCTAACTATACAACACAAAAGAGGAATGAACAGGGTGTATGTAAAAATTAGTGATATTTTATGATCAGATGAAAGAGTTACAAAACTGAGGTCATCATTTCATTCACAGAACTTGATAAAGAAACAAGACAAACACACCAGAAGAATCAAATTTAACTTGTTAACTCTAGATGTGAAAGATATTTTGTACTGTAAATATATCTTGTCACTATCTTTCCTAATATACCATCGCCTCTGCTTTAACAATAACCTATATCAATATCAAAGAGCAAGAAACATGAAAGAGTTTCACTTCTATTTTCCACACAGGAGTTTTGATTTTATTCATGGGCAGATGCTGGCAGTGACATATATTTTCAGATGATAATGCACATGTGTTAAACAGCTACACATAAGTTCAGATTCTTTTAACTACAATATGATATGTGTGTGTCTTATTTTAATGACAACTCTGCGAACCAAGTATTGAAAATGAAAAAAGAACTGCTGAATTCAAGTTGGCATTCACTCAGATAAAAGTTAGTATGCTTTTAGAAGCTAGGAAATCTTTTGGTATTTAGATGTATTTCATTGTTAGAGGTTAGGAATAGGCATCTTTGTTAAGAGGAAGCACTTTTTTCTAAGCATTATTTTCTTACCTTCTGAAGGGAAAAAGAATGCTTGTGTATCTAGCTTTGTGGCCTTCTGAATCCTTAGAAGTATTTTAGCTGCTGGAAGTCCAATGTTTTTAAAATTCCTTGATGGTGCTCTGGAAGCTGGAGAGGATTAGTTTATTGCTGCCTTGAAAAGTTTTCAGTTGCTATGGAGAGAGCTGCTCTTAAGGTAACAATGGTGGTGGATAGGAATTAGAATATGTTCTTCTTGGCAAGTTCTAAGCATCACATTATTGAATGGATTTCACATATTTTAGTAGTTATCATTTTATGTAAACAGTCTATTTTAGCCGTGCAAGATGTACAAAATCTATTGAAGAATGTATTTCATTATGTGAACACTATTTTCTACATTACTACATTAGCTAATCAATTCTACTACAAACCTTACTTCTTTTTTTTATCAAAACATTAATTCTTTTTGCAAATAGGAAAATAGAAGAGAAATAAAAACATTTTCAAGCGCCTCCACAGAAAAATGGTACTTTCCTTTGTGAAACACTGTCCATACAGAACAGGCTCTTTCATCCCCATTTATTCTGTGCCACATTTGCAACAATTAAAAAATCTTGGATAGCTCAGACTGCAGTGAAAAAAAAATTCTTCCACCCACTCAGATTTTCCAGAGGGATGCAGTTACAAAGTTGACATTTACGGCACCATGCCGTTACAAGAGTATTGCACAGGCAGTTGGTTAAAACTGCCACGTCTGACAGTTTTCCACAGCAACAGGTACACCAGTCACAGCCCTCCCTCACCTTCCAAACCTTCAGTGCAGAAAATGAAGAATTTGTATCTCAGTTGGCTCAACAGTGGAGCACTAAGCTTGTAGTAATAGAAACATCATAATTCCCTTTAAAGCTAGATTGACAAAAAATCCTGGGTTCTAAAATGCCAGTAATATTTCTGACAAGGTGGTGAGCTTAAAGGGAACAGCCTTGTTTTAGTAAGGCTGAGAACTGGCAACTGATACTGTAAAAGAAAAAAAAGATTAAACTGACAACACCAGTTTGAGGGAAATGAAAAATGTAAACAAATATCTCAAAAGTTCATGGAAGTATGTGCAAACTCTGGTGTGACCGAGGCTCAGCGTTTCAAAAATCAGTCCTACTAAAACATATTCAAGTATAAAAACCACCCCATATTTGTATCAAAGTACTTTTCATTTTACATAATAAGTTACAAAGGATATTTATCAAATTTTGCCAAATATGCAATTTCATGCCAACAAGCATTACAGAATTTTCATCTCCGGTATTTATTGTTATATAAATGACTGAAAAGCAGAAACACATGATAATATGCATCTCCACTAGCTTTTATATAATTTGCTCTGTGAAACAAAGCTAACTATGTCCAGGCTTGTTCCACTAATAAAAATATTTCCTCAGATAATAAGGGAATAGCTTTTAGCATTGAATTCCAGGGATTGCTCAATCTCCAAAAAAACATAGACTAGGTTTATCTGTGTATAACTTGGTGTTATGTATGTAATTACAGATTGAAATGAAGGACTCATTTTATCCAATTAAAGTGTACAAAGAGAGGGTGAATTGTTTCAATTTATTGAAAGAAGCTAACATTTAAAAACACATTTGATGATTTATAACTACTGAAAGCTGCTGAGAGATTTACATAATAATACTGGCTATATCTTACGTTAACATTTATATTACAGTCATGGTAAAAAAAAAAAAGGGGAAGCGTTCAGTGTATCAAAATGATAATAACTGGTACAGGGCACTATGCCTGATTTCAAAGGAGAATTCACTTCCCTTTTCAAGTGTTGCAAACCTCCTCTAGCTTGTAAATGAGTTTCTCAGGGGTGGCAAAATCACTGATGGTGACTCAAGCCTCAACCTCTGCTTTTACCCTGACATGAGAGCACTAACTGCTTTTCTATCACTGTCAAATAATTTTTCTGTCTACACAGCATTTGGATTGCTACTTTTGAAGTAATTACCAATATCAATTGCTATGTCCTTTTCTCAAACCCTTCATTTGTATTAGCATTTTTCCCCTACTACCTACCTATCCTGATGTGCCAACTGATCAAATGGAGCAGTGGTAATAACAGAGCTGCGCAGTTAGACGACTATTAGAACCTCACTAAGATACACAGATAGAGAAATCATTAGTACAGGTTAATGTCTTAAAACCTCCCGAAGCACCTATCACTATTATTGTTCTCTCATGTGGTTTGTAATGTTCTCTCATAAGTCCCTGCTATTTTGGTTCAAATTCAATCGCATGTCTTTCAGTGATTTTTATTAAAGGAGGGAAAAAGTCCATGCATAATGCTTGTAAGTCAGTGACCCTCTGCTCACAATAAAATGATAAAATGCATGGAAGAAAGAGCCCTCAGAGAAACTGAAGAACTGGGGTAACTCAAATTGAAGCAGCTCACTATTCTAAAGTGAAAAAACATGACTGCATATCGCAAAACCAGAGGCATGGTGAACTTCCTGATTAAATAAGCAAATGAAACCTTATTTTTATTCCATTCTACACCTAAGGACCTTGACATGATCAAACATGGATCTGAGCTCAAGAATTTACAGAGACAATCAGTCATTTTTAATCATTTTATCAGTTACCATGCAGGTATACTTGCAAGAGAGTAACTGATTGCTGACAGGCATAGGTACGTGTCTCAGGAAAGTAACACAAGAAACACAATCAGAAGCAGAGTGGTAGAAATGGAAACTTCTCAAAAATTTTTATTTTCATTTCATGATTGGATTCATGATCTCATACAACCACATATCAAATTTGCTCCACACACAAATGAAATACTTTATGGCTTAGAAAATTCACATAGTATTATCCTAACTTGCATGCCAGTGAACAGGAGTGAAGGCGATTTCCAAATGGCATAACCAGACACAGAACATGACAAGCACATCCAGCAAGCCCTCTTTGATTATAGGTTTTTTACTTATTTACTTTAAATTTTAAGTGAACCAGTAAGATCTACTGCAGCTTGTTTCTGCCACCTACACACCTGCTGCAAGAACAAAAGCTAGTTGCACTTTCACAAATGCCATGAATAACCACACTTTGCAATTAACTGGTTTTCAACAGATCAGTGAATGGACTATGTAGGAATAGGAAAACTCTTTAGAGAACTCACTTTGGGATGACAAGGACATTTCTGAGAGTTACACCAGCCTGACAAATGCTTTAATTGTATTTGTACAGCAGAATGCAAAAGGATGCAGGCATCGTTTTAGCAAGACCCCGCCGAACTTCACAGGTTACTCAGAAATGCAACTATGTAACTCTCACTCTTTAGATACTGGATAACTTGTTTTGATGGACTATGCAATGGTGTTCTTTGCCCTTTTACCAATCACAGCAATTACGGCAAATAGAAAAGAATCCTGTGGTACTGTAGATTTTCTCAGTGTTACTAATGTGATGTGCACACATTGCTATAATTTCAGCCATAGGCAGCATATTGACATATGAAAAGGCTACATTTTACATGTAATTTGTATAGATTTTCAACAGACAAAGCGTGTTTGCCAATGAATTAATGCCAGACTGCTCTATTAAAAAATGTCAATGCTTTAAAATTACCAAAGTCTATTCGGCTTCATTGGTCTCACATGTCAATCCTAACAATATCACATGTATTAAGATTGCCAATGAATTAAAATAAATGAATGCTATTGAAATTATCTGAGTTACATACATTAGCAAAGTTACGTATATTAATACATGTCTCTAGAACAAGCCTTGTATTAATGTAGGATTGCAAAATTCACCTGTTAGCAGAAAGTTTCCTAAGACCTGGAAATCTAGTTACATTAAAAACAGCTTGTCTGCGTTAACAAAAATAAAGTGTTCAATGATATGGAAAGTGTGATCCAAAACCTCATTAATTGCCCCCATCTTACTACAGACTTCTTCCTCACACAACCTCACCATTGCTGACTATCTGGCTGTGTTTTAAAAGATTAAAAAAAAAACAACCCAAAACCAAAACTCCAAAAGCCATCGCTACTATTCAAAGGTAACTTTAATTATAATAAGAACATAGTCACAATAGGTGATGTAAGTATCTTGGGCAAGAAAAAGAGGGAGCTTCAGAAGGAAGTATATGATGCTGCTCATTTTTAAGTTAATGTAGGAAAATAACCAAAATTGGGGAAAATGAGGAAATACGGCTTTGCAAAGTTCAGCTCAAAGGCTGCAATATTAGAGCAGC
>WYDI02024352.1:18279-42182 GCA_009867235.2 Psittacus erithacus
TATTTAACATCTTGCTAGCTATTTAGTACTATTACCGATCAGTTATTGCAAATCAAGTCTGTTCTCGCAGTCAGTCATTGTCACCGGCTATCTCGAATCTGTATCCTGTCACGAGTAACAAATTTCTTGATATAAGTTTCTGGAAACAGTTTTCAAGGGATTTGGCCTGAAGCGCTGCTTGTAGGGTCCCTGAATAGGTTGGGTGAACACCCTTCGACTTTGCGGGGCTGCCCAGGGTGGGCAGGCGGGTCGGATACAAGGGTCTCATCCTTCTTGGGATGCAAAGTAGACTGGTCTCCGTAACCTCTATCAGTGTGGTGCTGCTCGTAGGGTGCCTGAATAGGCTGGGCGAATACCCTCCAGCTTGGTGGGGCTGCCCAGAGTGGGCAGGTGGGTTGGATACAAGGGTCTTGTCCTTCTTGGGAAGCGGGTAGACTACCTGGTGTCTTAACGTGACAGTTAAAAAACATATGGGGAAAAAAATGCTCTTGTGTTCATCCCTTGGAACTTAAGCAGCCTAGCTTTGCTGAAGGTATCTAAACATTAAACAATGCTGTTGTTTGGTTATGTCCTGGAGCATGATTAGACTTTATTATGTCTATTGTTTGGTTCTGCTTCTTTGGGTTTCCAAAAGACACAGGGCAAAACGCCACAAGCTGATTTTACTAACCATTCTTTGTTTCATCGAGCGCAAAGCATTTATATAAGTAAAACTATAAATTTAAATATCCTAAATGGAACATTATATAGTATTATCGCAAAGAACACCAAGTGATATTTTAAAGGAAAAAAAATAAGGTTTTAAAATTGAAAAATAACCTTTTGACAGTTATGCTATTTACCTTATAGGAAACTTGTGCATCTTACATTGCTGCTTCAGCCACAACTTTTAATCCTGACATATTAGAATGTTCCTTTCTTGTTGGATAGTCAACATCTTATGCTCAAAAACCATTCAAAAGTCCCTTTATGTAATTTTCCCTATTTAATACAATATTTTATATATAATTTCTACTATTATAGAAATTAAGAAATGTTTACTCACATGAATTTTGATTTTCAAACTATGACTCAGTGTTCAGTTGTTCTAAAGAAATTCCTCTCACAACAGGGAGGAGTCATTGCAAGCAAACACCATGGTAACTGTTGCATGAGAGAAGACTTTTGTTCCTCAAGGCCTTTGAGACTACCTAAAAACAAAGGAAAAATATAAGTTTCTGGGTCATGAATAAAAGCCAGGGTGAGGGGAGGGAAGAGAGTGTCTTTTCTTCCTTTGTTTAAATTCAGGAAGTTTGTAGGTGGCAGCAACACTAAGAATAGCTTACAGAATAGTTGAGTGACTAGATAAGCTTCAAGTAACAGTTACTGAAAAAATAAAGATGAAGAGAAAAAAGGAAAATCTGAGAATAGAAGGACTCTGAAAAAAAATAGTATTGATAAGAAACAATTAAATTTAACCAAATACAAACTTGTTCACATTACAATTAACCTAGTTTCCACCTCTATTAAAACTACTGAGCAACTAATATCTCTCCCATGTAACCCATTATTATGCCCACTGTCTGAAGGCTTGGTAACAAGAGAAGTGAGAAGAGAATTTTTTATCATAAGAAATGCTCATAATTCATGAAAGATTTTAAAGTTGTTTATCCATATACAACCATACATAACCTAAATACTCGTGTTCGCAATGAATGAATACATACAGCAAATACAAAATCAACTTTGCAAGTACAGTTTGAGTTAACACAGCATTGTTCTATCCAATTTAGGAACAATTCTTATTTTATCATCAAGAGGACACACTGTTCATTCTGCTCAGTGTTGGCCACAGAATTCTTTGTATAGAATCATAGAATAGTTAGGGTTGGAAAGGACCTTAAGATCATCTAGTTCTAACCCCCCTGCCATGGGCAGGGACACCTCACACTAAACCATGCCACCCAAGGCTTTGTCCAACCTAGCCTTGAACACTGCCAGGGGTGGAGCATTCACAACTTCCCTGGGCAACCCATTCCAGTACCTCACCACCCTTACAGTAAAGAACTTCCTTCTTATATCCAATCTAAACTTCCCCTGTTTAAGTTTTAACCCATTACTCCTTGTCCTACCACTGCAGAACTTAATGAAGAATCCCCCTCCAGCACCCTTACAGGCCCCCTTCAGGTACTGGAAGGCTGCTATGAGGTCTCCACACAGCCTTCTCGTCTCCAGGCTGAACAGCCCCAACTTTCTCAGCCTGTCTTCATAAGGCTATCATTAGTATCACTGGTTCCTGGAACAGAATTGCTGTATTTTAATAATTCTTCAGTGAATTTAGCATCTCTTTGCCATTGGTTGTATGCTTAGTTGTAAAAGAAAACAGTTGTGGGTTTGGTGTTTATTATACTAAGAAGCACCAGAATAACTCATCATACTGAGGTGAGATATTGGTATCCTTATTCTTTTCCTGTCCTGTAAATGAATATTCAAAGCAGCTTATGAAATGTATTGGAGGTCTCATGACGGGCAACAAGAGTGCTCATCTATATAAGCATTTTATTATTTCTGCATATTCTCTGTACACAAATGTATATATAAGCAGTATGAAACAAATCAAAGTAATATGAAAGAAAAATAAAAAAAACCCTATATCTGATTCCGTACAATTATTCTGTTTCTTGTATAAACACAACAAGGTTTTCTGTCCACTTACTGAATTCATCTGTAAGTATGTGTCCTGAGTTCAGCAGTAGCAGTTATTTTTCTCCTCCTTAGCAGCTGCTGCAGTGATGTGTTGTTGACTTTCAGCCTGGGAACAGCACTGATAACACCGATGTTTTTAGTTGCTGCTCAGTAATGTTTACTCTGATTGAGGACTTTCTGAGCCTCATGCTCTGCCAGGGAGGAGGGGAAGCCAGGATCAAGCAGAGACAGGACACCTGACCCAAACTGACCAAACAGCTATACCATACCACAGCATGTCATGCCCAGAATATAAACTGGGGGCAGGTAACCAGAAGGGTGAGATCAGTGCTTGGGTCAGGCTGGGTATTGGTCAGTGGGTGGTGAGCGGTTGTATTCACTTCCCTTGTTATTTCCCTTATCATTATTATTATTGGTGGTAGCAGCAGCGGTTTGTGTTATACCTTAGTTACTGGACTGTTCTTATCTCAACCTGTGGAGGTTACATTCTTTCGATTCTCCTTCCCATCCCTCTGGGACCGAGGGGGAGAAAGGTGGGGGGAGTAAGAAAGCGACTGTGTGGTTCTGAGTTACAGCTGGGCTTAAACCATGACAGTATGTGTGATAATAACCATAATAATTATTCCCAATGAAGTATCTTTATGATAATACTAGAATTTTCACATCTTTCCTTTGACTGTGTGCATGCAAAGATTACATTTGCCTCTTTTATTATTACACAATCTACATGACTCATAACTCCTGTGGATGAGTGATACATGAAGGTCTTAATCCTCCATTATTTCCCATCCTAGGAATTCTTGTTATAACCCTGTAAAATATGCTTGCTATGTAGAATTATGTTTCACATCATGCCTAAAACTCCATGCATCTAATTCTTTCTGCATGAAAATGAGTATCCTCTGTAGCCAATGTCATCAGCAAACTTTATGCCAAAAAAAATTTAAGAAAGCATAAGAAAAGTCTAAAGACTTGAATCTTGGAAGATCTCTCTAGCAACCTAATGCCAGGTCAATCAATCCCTTTTCAAAGTAACCTATAACCTTCTATATTTTTGCCCACCCTCAATTTTTCCATGTCCTTCAGTTTAATAAGTAATTTCCTAGTTGGTAACACACCGCATAGTTATACACAATTGTTATAGTGACATCCTGTAGATCTACTGCATCTGCCCTATCCTGGATAAAAACCAATAATTTAAAAACAAACAAAAAAATTGACATTCCTAGTAGTTTATTAATTAATTCCTTTTTACCAACTTTTGAATAGAAACAATGGCTTATTTTTAGCAATAACCGTTTCTTTTTCATAAAAGTAGAAAGTCACAAAATACAGAATTAAATTTTTCTAGTTGTATTAAATTAGAATATTGAAAATACAAAATACTGAGTATTAAAAATACCGAACATATTGAAAATAAACCAATGTAGATGTAGATTACAAAAACAAGCTTTAACACAATATGTAATTATACTGCATCAAAACAGTTGGCAGTAGAAACACTTTTTTAATCCTTTCTATTGTACTCAGACTGTTTGTAGGTATGTAAATATTTGTGCTCGTTCTGGAAGTTACTAAAAATATACATACATAATCAGCCAAGCTGAAATGCAAGTTTGCTCCGATCCAAAACAAAGGAACAGGGTAGTATGCTAACTCTAAAGACAGTGACTCTTTATTCCCACTAGACTGCTGTTTCTGAAGAACTAAAAATCAGTGAATGAAATGTTGTTCAACTGTTGAAAGTAACAGCACTGGCATAACCAGGACTCCATTCCATTCTCAGATTGCTTTTCTGGTTTCTACTTGTTTTATCTATGCTATATACAATGCTTATTGACCATACTTACAAACTATATAGATGGTACCAGTGAATATCAATTCAAACACATGGAGGACTGTGAGTTGGAAAGCAGATTTCAAGCATGGACCTTGGATTCCTCCTTTGTTAATCATCTCAATAACATCAGCTCATTGCCTGAACACATTTTGCCCTCTCCAGAAAGTGAATGAATCTACAGTACACTTTTTTTGGAATAAGGCTATTCTCATATCACAAACAATAATGGGGAGCTCTCTTCACTTACTAGTGAAGACACATGTAAGGATCCTAGCCATGATGACAGTGAACAGAAATAAACAAATAAATAGTGGTAATGAGATACAGGGCTGAAGCCCTTCTCTGTCAGGTACCAGAAGAAAACTTACTCAAAAGCAGCTGGTATGTATCACACCAGTGGGCCCCAAATTTCATCAAGCATAGAAAGCCTTATAACACTCAGCTGCAAATGTTCACGCAGAAGTCTTTGTAACTGCATCACTCATTGTTGGTATTTTAAGCTTTAATTACTGATTTTGAACTGTTACCACCCAGACAATCTAGGACTAATCAGTACCTGTAAATCTCCCACACACTGTTCCAAGAACTGCTTGCCTGCATTTTCTATTTAGTTCTAATTATAATGTCCTATATAGGAAACAAGAACAGCCTGTATTACAGTTGTCTTTTCATCAGGATAACAATTGAAGATTTGAAGTAAATAACTCTAATTTTGAATGTTTGTGCCCACAAACCACTTGCTTATCTCAAAGATGCTCCATACTGTATAAATTCCACTGTCCAATCACTGAAAACCACTCTTAGAAAACATGTTTTACCCAAATATGCCTTTCAGAAAATTCAAGGTAAGTTAGAAATTTCCTATAAGAAATTATAGTACCAATAAGAAATTACTTTCTTCTTAGTTTTGCATATGTGATTTCTATTCAGTTACATGGAAGGATTTCAACCTATGTCTTCCAATTCACGCTTTTAAGGACAGAGGAGATCATTTAGGATCATCACACAGTTTGGCATTAAAGCAGGACAAAAAAACTATACCCAGGAATTTCTGAAATAAACCCATTGTGGGTTTGCATTCAAAGACATATTTATATACAAAATTCAGCCCTTATCAAAATCTTCATTTGAGGATCTAAACCACCAACAGGGAAGTTATTTCAGAGCTTTATTATTCCTACATTTAAAATGTATGTATCATACTTCAAAATGTGGATCTGTTTAGCTTCAGGTACTTCACCTAAACTTCAGCACAATAAAACATCCAATACAGTAGAAAAACTGTTACAAACATAAGCAGATGCTGACCATTATCATTATGTGTTATCCTTTCTTTTTTTTAAATACTGAGAGAAACGTTAGACAACATCTGATAAAAACCACCCTCCTGAAAGCCTATTCTGATATTTAACAACTTGCCATTCACAATTCATTTAATTGAATTAATATTGTTTAATGGCATCCTACAAAGTAATTTTTTTTAAATTGCAGTCATTCAGGAACCAGTGAAAGCTTCATAGAAGCCTAGGTTTCTGCACTGTTAGCTCTGCCAGAGAAGATTATTGTCTTATGAAATACGTATCACAGTTGGTTTGTCCTGATCCATTTCCCATATAATCATATTGATTAGTATTAACTATGTTACTCTCCTTTAACTCTTCAGTTACTCTCCTTTAACTCTTCACTAACTCATTCTACAGTGCTTTTCTCTGCTTGATGTCTGCTGAGATGGTCTTATAAATACCCCGTCACCCTGTTTACCCTTATTGAGATATTGAAACAACTCAAGCTTTTCTTCCATTCTGTGAAATTTCATCATGTTCCAAGGCATGTTCTTTTAAAAAAACAAACAATAATGGACTAGAATGCTCTGTGACCAATGCTGCTGCTAAGTATATGCTATCTTGTCCAGGAAATGTAAAAAAAATTAACTGAAATAATTATTTGGTTATGACAGAGTAGAAAGTATATTTATATCAAAGTAAGGCACTACACAAACTATTTCTTTCCAAAGCTAGCATACTAATATACTTACTTTTACTTCAGTGGTCAATCCTTCTCTGTCAGTAACAGTGGCCTTTAACTTAGAACTAGGGTACATAGATTTTGGTGAGTATGCTAATTGTAATTTTAAAAAGTTCTGAAATACTAAGTTCAAAGCACTGTGCTAAGGATAATACGCTCAGTTTAAAGACTAAAAAATTAAATATTCAAATTATAAGGCAAATTCTTATTAGCTCCCATACCAGTAAACTATTTAGGCAGTCTTGAATTGCAGTCCATGTTAACTCTGCTGAGCAAGTGCTTGTACTTTGATTTCGCAGCTGGGTTTTTATACTGAAGTGCTCAATGTGAGTAGCTTGGAAACACCAGAGGCAGAAACTTTTCTGGAACTGAGGGTCTGCTACAAGCAAATTGTCTGCTTGGTATGATACTAACCAAGCTTATTGGAGTTCTGCTCTTGTTTCCCTGCTCCCTTCTACACGATTGGAAATAGATTATGAAATATGCAAGAACAACATTTAACCTAACTCCCCTTTCCCCCACTGCCCTTTTTAAAGATAAACACGCAAACAAATTTGAAAAATCAGAAATGTAAAGTGTAATCTTAATTTTCACAAGTTACTTAGATGAACCAGAAGTATTTAGAAACAGTTACATACACTTGCTTACACTTAACATACAATCTGCAGCCTGGTGTAAGGTCCAAAATAGCCAAGTAGAACAAGTCAATGGCTGGCACTCATATGCTGGAAAATGAAAGCCTAAGTGGATTAGTATGCAGAGCATTAGTGCAGTGGGTACTTCTAAAAATTAACTCTCTGCAAGGAAGTTTGTGGGGGTTTAGCCTGAATTTTATTTAAAAAATGCTGGTTCCTCCTCCTCCTGCCCCTCCCCCCAAAAAAAAAGAAGTCCTGAAAAGAGCTAAAGCAGAAGCTGAGGCAATTTTATATAATAGGAAGAAAAATTAAGATTGTTCATAAACCAGTGGCAAACTGAAAAAATGGAAGTGTGAGTGTGTATGTACCTTCAGATGGAAGTCTGGAGAATGGACACACCCAATGTACTGGATTTCCTTCCCACCTCTGAGTGATGACTCTCATTGCATTGTTTCTATGCCTCCTTTTAAGCAACATGGAACTTCTACAAGCAAATCTTGCTAGCTAAGGCAAAAAATGACACAGGCATATTGACTGCACACTGTGCTAACTGTGTATGTATTAATTCCTGTTTGCTCTCTTATTGCAGAAAAAAATTCTCAGATACACCTTCCAAGACTGTCTTTACTGTCATCTTGAAAGAGGGAAGTATATGCAAATGAGAGAGGGAAAAATACACCCTGCTCTCTTTTGACATATTGCTTTGTATTATCTCTTCTCTAACACATCTACAAAGCTGAATTGAATCTTTCAGAATGCAGATGCGTAGCTGTATGTTGATTATAAATCAATTATTTTTAAAATTACAAACTTTACAGGAAAGCTGACCCCTTAACCTGCCAACAACTATTTGGTTTTGATCTGAATGTTTTCCATAAAAGCAAATACACAGAAGCTTTTTAACATCTACATGAAGCCCACTAATTCCTATATGTGTGCAACTCACCCTATGCTCCCCTGTACAGTCATTGGAGAGAAAAGCATGTTAAGAGGCAGCTTGTCTGGCCTATTCTAGAATAAAATTTTGGACAAGAGGAATTGTGGTCTAGCCTCTGGGATTATGATGACTTCCCTCACGGAAAAGAGAACCTGGAGAGATTTTCACGTTGATGATATCCGTACTACCAATCAACTGCATTTTCCCTATTAAATTCCTCACTGTTTCTGTATGAATTCTCCCACTTCTTCCTCCCAAATCTTTAAGAATTTTGCCACTTTCAAACAGATTTGACAGACGAGCAAAAATCTCAAAGGTGTTTAATTCCTGTAAAACAAGGCTAGAAGAAGCATTGTACTAGTGTGTACACACAGGAAAGCTGTAGACATAAGCCTCAGCTATATACATGAAAGAAACTAAGATAAACTTTACAAATGCCATGAACCATCTTACTCAAAATGAAAAATCCAGAAAAAGATGCAAAACCATTAGATATTTTCATTACACCTGCTACTTGTTTAATTTGTAAATGCTTTCCGATGTTTTTTATACTCATGAAAAGGAATGTGCAGATTGAGAAGGCAGTATAACAGAGTATTGACCACTAGAATGTAATGAAGCAATCCCTAATAAAATGCACCTGTGGAATTAGCAATTTACAATCTCAGGAAAAAATATGTCCAATTGCTAATTCAGAATGGGATTTAATTTCATTTGTTCAAAGAAAAACCACAAAGTTAATAGGGTAGGGGTTTCAGTGACCTTTCTATGAAGTGAAAGCCACAATAATTCTAGTCCCAGATTTGGAAACTACATATGAGAATAATTTTCTTATTAATGAAAAGAAATACTGGCACAAACATCATCAAGAAAACTGAAATAAAAGATTTAACCCTAGGTTTAGTAGCTTTTCTTTTTACTGTTTGAGCTACATTATATTAAAGATAATAAAGGTAAACATACTGTAATGACCTATTTGACACGCCATTTTACCACTGCTGCCCTCTGCTGTACGGAACACGTTCCAAGCGATTGTATATTGTATTAAGCTGGCGAATTATTAGTTTTAGAGATGGATATTCAAATGCATACGCCAGATTGTTCTTGTTTATTCCGTTAACTTCCAATGAAGTTTATTTGTAACAGAAGAATGTGGGGGTTTTAGTGTGGCTTAAAATTATCAACATAAACAAGTGATTATAAAAGATAATATATGATGTATAAAAAAATATATTCTCAAATTTCACTTGTAAAGTAGAACGACTTACTTCAAGAGATATTTTGCCTCAGTTAAACATGTTGCAATATCCATGGCATTAATGTTAATGTCTTGTTAAATGTCATCTCTCAATGAGCATTATAAATGAGGAGGCAGTAAGAACAGAAGAAAATCCAACATGAACAGTTGATGAATGTATCCATCTCTCAGTACAGCTTGTCTCCAAAATTTCTCTCTTTTTTTTTTCTTTTAAAAAAAAAAGCCATCTATCTCAGGAGAAAGTGTTATTCTTACATGCTATATACTCTCTACAGTAATAAACCTATTACCTGGGAAAATGTAACTTGCACTGCAGGCTAGCCTAGTTACATTAGTGTGAGGTAATATATATTTGTGATGCTCTCAAACGGACGGATACATGTCAAACCACCCGTGCATTTAGCTAGTGAAAAGCATAGACAGGAATGTGATGCTTGTCAGAGACTTAACAATGCCAAAAAAAAAGGAAACGTGTTTTGATTTTCCAGCACAAAGCATAGCTTAGGCTCATCAGTAATTTTACAATAATTCACAAATGAGGCAGGGCTTTTTTTCTTCCCATGCATTTTATGAAGGATTCATGGTTTTGTTGAAAATCCTTCAAAAGTCCAAGGCTTTTGTTAATTTTATTTTGTTTTATAAAGCTCAGCATTTTTAATTACTTTTTGACTGGAATAAGCATCAAATTGCAAGGCAAACCTTATGAAGAGAAAGATGGTAAGCAAAATTAAAGGAGTAACCCAAAACACACCCAGAGCAGAGCACCATAAGGGCTAAGAAACTCACTGGCTTTAAGCAGTGTTTTACGCAGTTTAGCGTTTATCACAACAGAAAATGCTGTTTCAATGGCTCATATATGCCTGACACTGCCTGTGGTCTGCTCCTCTCACATACCCAGCACAAGTAGTCACTACAGTTAGCTGTTAGAGGGTACACCCATGACTGTTGCCTTCAGCATATACTTATAAATCTGTTTTTCCACATATTTATCAAATGCCCTCTTTGTACTGTCTGCCTTCAGAAGATCCTGTGCTAAAAAATTTCAGAAATACACTACACGCTATGTAAAATAGTATTTTTTTCCCTTTTAAATAGATCTATTATTTTCTATTAGTGTACTGTAAAATGTGATCAATAACAGCTCTGTATCCATTTTATTCACAATATTTGTGACTTTATAACCACAAATAATATATCTATCAGCTTTCTTCAGTCCAGATTTAAGCATTTTTTTTCGAGTTTCTCTAAGACCTTTGCTCTATCAGTGAATTTTACATGCCTTTGTATTCATTCAAACCGCATGTATTTCCCACTTCAAACAATACTCAAGATGTGGATAGTTCACTGCACTCTTGGATAGCCAAAACTGAGTGTACCCAAGTGGTTTCTTTTTCTTTCTGTGGATTTTGGTGTTATGTTTTTGCTTGGTTTTTTTTTTTAACAAAACTAGCAGAACCATTTCTTTTCCTTCTGTATTTCTGAGCAACTGCTTGTAGCAGGCATTTGATTTACTTAGATAGCTGGCTGGGGGTATTTTATGTACCTAAGTGGTAAATAAATATAGCATGACACACACTAAAACATATGGCTAGTGAAGCTGAGGGCAGGAGAAAACATATCTTTATTTCCAGAAGTCCTATCATACAGCGTGTTCATTGCAATCAGAAGTTAAAAGGAGGTGCCTCTTGCTGCTGACTTGAGAGTAAGCTCTAAATATGGATTCACGTGGTAGCTAGTTAAGCTTTTTAAAGGAATTTATTCAAATCACAAATAAATGTTGCCTGGATTTACCACAACTGCAGATGAACAATGCATCCTGTATTGAAGAAAATTCTGTTTCTATTTTTTTGGTATCTTGGGGAGCATTCTCTGTGAGCCATTATTAAGTTCAGGCAGCACTCAGCTCAGGAAATCAGAGTTGGTATTGCTTTCTGTTGAGTGTGCCTTAGGAAAATTACCAGAACACTTTTGTAAAACTAATTATTTATAATCCAGATATTTTTTAGAGAACTTCATGAATTTTAATAAACTGAAATATGACCTGAGGCTAAGTATGAGCAGGTTTAGTTCTAACAGATAGCAGAGTTGATGACTGACAAATATTACTTAACTTTCTCCAGTTTTCCTAAGGAACAGATGCTTGTTTGAATGACTTCTCTCTCTTTCTCTCTCTGTAGCACTTAATTCTCCCCTCCCTTCCTGAAGTTCCTATTGTTCCAGATGCTCCTTGTTAATACGTATCTAACCCATTAAACTCAATCCTTCATGTACTTAAGAAAAATACCATGTCCCCAAACTGGAACTGTTAAATTGCTTACTTTCAAGCTGTTTACAGAGAAGCAATTTTCTTTTTAAGTTGCTGTCTTTCAGGCTTCAGCTAGCTCCATATAAACACTGCATACAGTCTGCTTTTGTTTTCTTCTGACTTTTTTAGCAATATAGCACATTTTCAACATACAAGTCATTGGAAACACCATTAGTCTAAAAGCAAAAGAAATTAAGACAGTATATGTCATGACTCATGGGAAACATGAGTATATTGTCTTTATTTTTTGCAGTGACTGCTTCCAGCTGTTGTTAACACACCAATAATAACACAGGAATTATGTAGTGAGAGTGTTTATACTTAAGACAGCAACAAAGGACATCATGCTGACAAAGGGTTGGGAAATGCTTCACAAATAAGGGAGTCACTGCCCAACGTAGTTTAGAGCTGTTTCTCATTGCCTCAGGAACACATTAAAGCTGCTTTAGGTATGACTAGTCTTACACTTTCCAAGATCAAGATCAGACAATTGTAGAAAGGTTTGGGTTGGTAAATCCTGGTAAAGATAATCTTGGTAAAGATTATCTAGTTCCAACCCCTTGCCAGGGGCAGGGACACCTTTCACTAGACCAGGTTACTCAAAGCCCCATCCAACTTGGCCTTAAACACTTCCAGGGATAGGGCACCATCCGGAACTTCTCTGGGCAACCTGTTACAGTATCTCACCACCCTCTCATTAAAGAATTTCATCCTAGTATCTAATCTAAATCTCCACTCTGTCAGCTTAAAGCCATTTCCCCTTGTCCTATCACTATCTGCCCTTGTAAAAAGGGCCTCTCTAGCTCCCTTGTAGGCCCCTTTTAGGTAGTGAAGGCTACTCGCATGTCTCCCTGGAGCCTTCCCTTCTCCAGGCTGAACAACCCCAACTCTCTCAGCCTGACTTCATAGGTGAGGGGCTCTAGCCATCAGATCATCTTTGTGAGCTTTTACCTAAACAGAATTGCCTGAACTAGGAAATACTGGACATACGTATAGACACAGACTGTCTTACCAATGCCTGCTGACTCTGCTGGCTAGAGCTGTAATATATCCAATACATTACTTCCACTATTAACATAGTTCAGGAAAGAGCTGCTCTGGAGTGAACCAATGTGAGAGAAGACTAGCTAAATATACTAACCCCCTTTGTAGACTCAAGTTACATTTTCTTATTTGTCAGCATGAATTCAGCTGCTCTTTTCTAGACGTGGGATAGCTGAACTGACAGGCACCAAGGTATTCACAGTCACAGTGAGTGCTGTGAGCCTCTGAATCAGTGTCACGCATGACAGCAGATGTGCCTTGCCATGGGGTTTGTAAAGTGTGACAGTAAACACTGTACTACATGCTAGAACAGAGGAAATGCTAGCAGTACTGGATAACACCTAGGTTCTTGAGGGTGATAAATCTGAGTCTATACATCAATGCAGCCAGCTTTTGTTCTCTCAGCCAGCTTAAATCAGTCTTTTTTGTATGAAGAGATCTGCTGATAGTTTCCTTTACCGTACACCATCATGCTCGCCCTCATCTGGAAGATGATGCACACAATCTCAGCAGCTCAAAGAGGAATCTGGCTTTATCCACAGGCAGGAAACTGGAGAGAACAGTGGTACACCTGTACACTTGTCCCATGATGTTTTCTTTAAATGTTAATATGAAGTAAAGATCTTTGAAATTCAGTTTCAAGCCTTGGCTATAATTCAGATTGGGAACTCACCCAGGATATTACCGAAGACTAAGAATCTTAACCCGATATATAAAACACCTTTATAAGGTAATAGCTTAATAAGGAAGCTATTAAATTTGAAAAGAATGGAGCTCTTACATCATGTATCACAGAAGACCACACACAAAACATTGAGGATGACAACAGCATAATAAAAAAATATTATCAAGACAAAGAATTCATTTAGAATTTGATTACACACTATTGTAAAAACATGGAAGACAGCTGCATCACTATCACTAAAATCTACTGAGCTTTCATTTTAAATTTGCTAATTGAGGCAATGAATATTCATTATCTCAAACTTGTAGCAATTCCACAGTTCATTTGCCTGCTATGTGATTTGCAGCACTACCACAAAAATCCAGACTAGCAGAAAATGTCAAAGAAAACTAGTGGACCATGCAAATTTCCCTTCACACATTGCCTCTTACTCCCTATGCAATAACACAATACTATACTGAAGACCCAGCTCAGACTTAAATTCATGTCCTATTTTTTGAACAGGGAAAGCAACTGCCCAAAAAAGATGTTTATCTTTTAGAGCTTTATATTAATTGCATCTTTCTCTGATTCACCACAGTTGAAAGAAGTGGCTTTCTATAATTTTTCCTTAAAAAGATGGCACTTGCAATTGCCCACTATTTTTCTACTACAAACATAAAATGAAAATAGAACAGTAAAATTACTGAACATACTAAGTGCTGCAATGGTAGTTTTGTGCAATGATTGCTTAAGATTGGCCATAATTCCAGATTACTTGCTTAATGGTTTAATAGAAAGCCTTGGATTAAAATCTAATATTAAAAAACCAAAAACCTGCACAATTAAACAATGACTGCTTTAAACTTTAATTTGAAAAGATTTCTTTGTTCACAAGTCATCCATCTGTCAAACAAAATGCTATAGATTTTGTTACCCCCACTTTTTAACCATGTTTGTTTTGTTTAATAATACATTGTGGGACTAATGTCTAAAAGACAGAGCCACCAAAACCTCCACCAATTTTGTAAGATTATGATGAATTTCAGTGACAAAAGTGTTTATATAAGTGTAATTTATGCCATTGCAAAATCAATTTAAATACAGAAAAGAACACACTGGTTAGGACTGACATTTGCCGTGAAAAATCCGTCACAACAGATGTCTCAATTCCCTTAGACATTTTCTCAAGGAAAGACAGATAAAGTACATCAGCTAGATACTCACAAGTTATTGGACTTGAATTCATCAATACATCTCACCTATCATGTCTATATAAGGCTTCATTTCTGCCAGTCACTGCGGGATGTGCAGCACAGAGCATCTGACTAGAGTGAGCAGAGCCTACACAGAAGCACAAATATATCCAGCTTACATTAGGCAAGCCCCCATGTTTAGCAGCAGTGAATTTCAAATAAATTTCTCAGGGAGCAGCTGTACATGGTTACAGGCTTGTTTACATGTAGATTTCTTAGTTTTGAATGTGATATTCAAACTGTTTTTGCTAAACTTGAAAAAAAAGAGTTTGGGTATCATTTATTGTGATATAAAGGAACTTCACATTTTTCATTTTAAATTGACCAAAAGTCAAGCTATATTTCAAGGAATATGAAGGAATCAATGCAGTAGACTGAACCAAGGTAATGACTGATTCAATTTTGTGTACAACAAGGATAAATCCTGAATCTCGTTATGACCAGAAATAGTCAGCGTTCCTCAACTTTTACAGTTTTCAGGAAGGAAAAATGTAGTGACCAAAGAGCAAGGCTGAATATTACTTACAGGGATTTTTGTTTGGTCCAACGAGACACTTTTCCATTTGCAAACACATCCACTTCTGTCCCCTCTCCCCCCAAAAAATAATACCCCCAAAATAAATCAAAACCTAAACCAACACCCACATCACCAACCCCGCAAAGAATTTACCCACAAAACATATTGAAAACAAACAGAATTCTGAAATCCTACCTTGTGGGCTACTAGTACATTCATGTATAGACATAATTTTTCTTCAGCAATTTAATAACTGGGGCTTACTGCCTTTTAAACTGCATCATGGCTTGGGTTTCACAGCTATGCAGTTACTAGCACATCAGGAAAACAGTAGTTCTAGAATTTGTCCTTCAGCTCTCTCTAACACTCCTCTTATTCTTAACCTTCTCTATCTTTCTGCGAAATCCTTTCTTTAGCTACTGCAATTATCTTCACAAGTCCAGCTGCTAATTTTTTCTCCTTCACTTTATCTACTTACTTCATATCTAAAGACTGCCACACATCAAACTGCTACGCAATACAGCCAACATTAAACATTTTGGACAACTTAACTATCTGAAAAATGAGAAATCCTGAGAATCCCCTTAACATGTATAATCCCATCAACGCAACAAATCCCTCATTCCATCTGTACTGACTACAGGCCTTTCCTCTTCCTATTTTTCCTTAAATTCAACTAATTATTTTTGATGGCCACTCCCCAAGACATTAATTTACTTAATTTGGGCTCTAGTCTGCCCCAATACCCAGTTGCTACAAATCTTCTGCATCACTTACTTCACAAACCATCCATTTTCCCTAGATTTTGGGATTGCTGTCTTTTGTGGCTTCCCTATACTTGCCCTTAGTTTAATGTAAACAACTATAGATAAGCAGATGGAGGGGTAAATTTTCACAGAGACAAGTGTATCTGTTACATATTCAGCAAGCTTTAACTTTAGTTCTGCCTGCCTCTCTGCATGCGATCTTTTGGGATAATGCCCTGCTGAGAATTTTCTAGGTCCTGATAATTTCAGAAAAAAAGACCTCAATCATGGACAAGACCAGAGGTTAAATTTACAGCAGATTTATAGCTTCTCTGAAACAGAAGGATTAGAAAACCTTGGAAAGGGTAAAAAACCCAACCTTTTGAAGTCAGTTTCTTCTTGAATTTTTTTATTTCAAGCTTCTTCTTGAAGATTTTTGCCTATTCTTGTTAGAATGGACACTGAGAGGATTGTCTTGATTGAAGACCTATTGCGTAGTATTGGATTCAGAACAAGAGGTCAAACATTCTTAGGATACAAGCAACACTGGAAATCATTCTTCTCTTTTTTTGAATTTGAAATAACTTTCCCTGTGTAAACTTCTTATCTCATATTTTCCTTTTATAACAGATTTTTTAATTTCCAAGTGTTCTGCACAAAGGACAAGAAATTTTCTTTAGAAAACTCAAAATACCATGAAATGATGCAGAATTTGACACAGATGTACAGGAAAGCTTTATTCTGATTCTAAAAAAAGTAATTCAGCTATATCTTAAGATTGAAAATTCTTCCTGAAAACAAGTGTACTAGACATTCTATTATGCAGTTGAAAATAAAATGGTTATTTCTTTACATAATCTTTTGATAACTCAACATGAAACCCATACAATATGATCCTTCTTTGTAGTTAGGAAAAAAAGAAACATGAAACTAGAAGTGTAAACTACTACATTAATTTAAAAGTTCCTATCATTACAACAAAACAGTCTTTGATTTAATAAGAATTGTAGTGTTTCCCATTCATTTCAAATTATTTGAATTGAATAACAAGTACCTAGTATCTAAAGCAAAAAGTAACAGGTGAAGTACTAATGAGATAAATAAAAGGAAAATATAGTCTACCTCTAATAGACTATTTGCCTCAAAATTCCTATTTTTATCTTGAATGTTTTACCTGTGATGAAGTTGGTTTTGTTAAGATTTATCCATTCAGTAAGCATGTTTGAGTCAAATGAAGGGATAGCACCTTCTGCAGAATTTGTCTAAAGTCTTTTTTGTTCATGAAAAACATTAATTTCAGTATGACTCCACAATGTCCAGTAATTTCTTCAATGTCATTATTTAAGCTACTTTTGTCAGTATTTTTGTATTCCTTTTCCTTTCATTTTCTTCTACGCAACAACACATGTTGAAGCATACAGGAGCCTTTTCAGAGAAGTTGAATTATACAGTGGTTTTATTTGCCTATCAGTTCTGAGATATCAACAATTTTGACAGGCTTACATCTTCTAAATGTTTTCAAGAGATCAGTACAAGTTTCAGCTGGATGAAGTTGTATAAACTATATAAGAATTTCATTCTTTTCTTTACAACAGCAGGCAGAAGATATCAAGTATTGATTGGAGAGCCAAAGCTTAATCTACAAAAAGGCTTCTCCGCTGTCTGAATTGATTTACAGTATATGTGCATATATGCACATGTGCTTCCATAGAAGCTGTAGAATGGCTGTGAACCCTTTTAGACAGATTCCTCAGTGTTCAGTTTGGCTTGGAATAATTTCCAGCCAACTGTTCCTCATTCCTATATGAAATAATTCAGTTTCTAAGAATTTCTGAATGTAAAGGTGTGATAGTATAGATAAAAGTTGAGCAGATGAGCATTTTTCAAACCAAGGCTTTCTTAGGACAGTTAAAATCATATTTAACTCCAGGAACCTTTTTCAGTGGTGATTACTGGCAAGGTGGACTCAAACTGCTTGGAAAACCTTTCTGATATTCCATTGTGTACCCAGTGAAATAGCTGTATGGTCATGTTAAACTACGAAATGTGTTTCCAAATATATGCTTTAGAGGACAAAACCCACAAACATTTTGGGGAGCAATGAGAAGAAGGAATACTTTGAAATAATAGGTTTTTTCCAATTTCACTAGCACCTTTAGATGAAATATTATACTTTCCACTTCCTATTATTCAGAAATACAAGGAAATTATTTCTTCATCTGCTCACTGCTCTGTAACTGGAATTATGAGAAAAAACCAGAATTGCTGATGGCAACTGATGTTTCTGATGATACAGATAGCTTTTAGATAGCTCTCATTTCCACAACAGTCAAAGCACATCATTTGTACACAGCCAGATATAGAGTGCACTGTTTATTTCAGAAGGCTTTCAGTAAGTTCATCAGTTAAAATAAAGCTGAGGTTGATTTCCTTCTGAAAAGACTGTTGATTTATTAGGACAGCTGGCTTCCTCCTGCAAAGCCTGGGAAATGACAGACATGACAGAACAGAAGAAAAGCGAGGGTGGGGGGGGGTGAGTGGGAAATGTAAAATATCAGTGCATTGCCTAATCAGGAGGCACGCATTCTGAATAAGCAATAAGGTGATTGATGGATGGTGGTTAGAAGGCTTCTGAAAAGCATTATTAGTTACTCTATCCCAGGTCTTTACAGGTTAAGCAATTACCATTCTAAGTATCCTTAGATCTGAAGGACAAATTAGCCTGTTCTATATTTCCAGCATAGTGCAGAGGTAAAGACAGCGCTGAAGGTTCATTATTTAGTCCCAAAGACAAAGATTAAAGGGCGTTTTTGAGGTGAAAAGCAATAAAAGGCCCAGAAAGGAAATCTTGCCGGAAATACACAAGACAGTGTATTTTTGAAACAAAGCTGACACTACAAGAAACAAAGCTGGGAGACTGTTTAATGGCTGTTTCTGCTGTTGATGGTAGTGGGAAAACATGTAATCTCTTTACAAAATAATCAAGAGATATGGTGCAAGAATAGCTTGACAAGTCTTGTGATCTCTGGTCTCTGATTAAAGCAGGTTATTATCATGCCATTTTCTGGCTTTATAATGTATGAATCACTTATGCTATATAAATATTTATTTAATACAAGCAATTTGGTGTAGCCCTACATAGTTGCTAAGCACCCAAATCAATAGAAAAACAATGTCTCAAAGTATATTGAAGTCAAACACTCAACATTTTTTAGAACACTGAACATAAGGATTTCACTCATGCCCTGAGCTCCCATTAAAGCACTACCGTGGAAGTCTTCAAAATAATCTTTTACTAAGCAGAGACAGAAGCCACTCCTGAAGGAGTATATTTGTGACTTTTAGCATTATAGAAAGTGTCTTCTGGTTAGTCATTAAAATCTGCCTCCACAAATGATTCCGTACAAATAAACAGACCATATTTCAGGTTCGCGCTTCAAATGCTGGAAAACTGCAAAGTAAGCAAGTATGGAACTTGCGTGCATATTTTTTTCAGCACAATACATATGGCAATGTCTTATGACAAGCTACATTTTCTTTCCCAAGATAAAATTGTTATAAACTGTCAGAATTCCTGAGTAGCGGACAAAGGAAAGCTACCTGAGTTTTTTACTTTAAACAGTAAAAGAAACACTTTGGAGAAATCACACCGGTGGACACATGCAAGAGAGAGAAGTAAATATTTTAGCCCTCTGAGATACACAGTGTAAGATATTTAATCTCTTCATGTCTCTAAAAGGACACTACACCTGCTTTTGTGAAAGCAGTGATAAAGCAAACAAACAGTCCATTGCTCAAACAACATTTCCAACAGCAACAGACTACATATGCAGTAGCTGAGAGTTGTGTACCTTTCAGAAAACATTCAGGCACCTGACAGGTTGATTTAAAAGACATGCCACAGAGCCATACTCGAGATACTCAAAAACTTAAAGCTTATTCTTTAGCTGAATGAAGCTCACTTCTTTTCAACTTTGTCACTAATAACAACAAGAATTAGTAGAATAAGTAGTACTACAGTGCCTCAGAACAGAGGTTCATTAATAAATTTTCTTGTCTTTAACAGAGTCTGATAATGGGCACTTTTAGGAGTGTAAAAATAAGCATATACTGAATAACTCTTCCTTGCTACATCATCCTGTTTTCTTAGAATTAATGCTTTAGAAACCTTCTGAGATGCAGGTCACACTTGGATGATTGTATTCAAGAGCCTCTGTGGGCCTCCCCAGAAACATGGCAAATTCATTTTTGACAGTATGCCATCCTATGGCAACTAAAAAGCTCATGATTTTATAGGCTTCTATAATATTTACCCCCAATCACTAATAACCAAAAGCTCTTAGTGCATTTAAACCTCATTGAGACCCGTACCCCCATAAAAACTTGATAATTTTGTTAACGGCCTGTCACTGTGCACGTATTTTTAGGGTTAATTTTCCCAAATACATTACTTTGACCTTCATAACACTAAATTTAGTTTCCATTTTATTATCTCATATCTCAGCAGTGGACAAACCTGCAGGGGTTCACAGTCCAGCTCCAATTTTGACAACCCTGAATAATTACAGGTTATCAGTAAACACCATCAGTAGCTCTTCCCTCCAGGTGACTCAGGAGATTACAAATAGCAGATGACCTACATTCTCCACATGTATTGCATCTTTCAGTAGAGTTGTTTGTTAGGCTAATTTCCCAAAACAAAAACCACACTTAATCTTTTCTAAGCTATCACAGATATTTCCTAATTCTTTCCTTATTACTGTTTTTATCAGTCTACCTGGGAGAAAATTAGATTAGCTGTCTTACAGTGCTCAGGAAAGATAAGGACTGTTTTACAGACTGATGTGTTATTTGTGACTTGCTGTTCCTTTGCAGTGGAGCTGTTTTCAAGAACAGGTTATGTACAAACAACAATTTTGAGTTCTTTCAGAACAACTCCTAGGATATATTTTTTGGTTGCTTTTTGGTTGTTTTTTTTTTTTTGACCAACATGTCAAATTTGAGGAGAATGTAATCAGTATTACAGTGACCTTCACCAAGCATGTAATGAACAAGGCCTTGAGTTGGTATGGATTAACCTTCTGTTGTGAGTTTTCACTCCAAACAGCAGTGATGTATGTGTACATATATGTGTGCTGTTTGCATGATGGCACATATGATAAATAAAAGTCTATGTACAGGTAACAGAAGTCTTCCATTATTACTGCTTTCTTTATTTGAAGCCTCTCCATCTGTTGCAGTCGATACCATCTTAGTGAACAGCTGAAAAGATGAAAACAGGAGAAAAGATGCACTGTTAGCAAGTACACTGATGCTTTCTGATGTGTCAAAGTCATATTGCTTCTAAGTGCAATTCCATTTTACTTCTTGAAAAATCTGTAGAGAAATGAATGTAGCTCATTAAAGTCTGGAAAAACATAAGACCAACAAAATGGCCATTTACTGAAAGACATTAGATGGACATTTACAGAAAGACTAGTGATGTGGTGAGATGTCTTCATTCTGACAGTAACACAAAAAAGTTGGAAATAAAAGTGGCCATATTTATATTCCCAAGAGGGGCAAGTCTGGTGTGTAAACAAGTTTCTGAAAGTGAGCCAGAATTCCTGTTAGTTGTGTCACTAATGCTAATAAGATAATGTTATTTGCATTTTTGCAGACTTTTCAGTTTTAAGATTTAAAAGCAATTAACTGATCTTGAAAATGCTTCTGCAAGATAAACACACGTTATTATCCTTTCATTAGTGAGGGAGACAGAGGCACACAGGTTTTGATTTGTCACGAAAGAAACTGATTACCAGAACCAACAGTGAATCACCCACATCTTCTGCTGCTAATATTGTACAAAATGACCCTAATAGTGTAGATGATGACAAATGTCTACCGGGAACATTAAAGCAATGATCCTATAAGACTTGTGAAAAGGAGGGGAAAAAAATCAAAGGGAAAAAATTGTACACACATTAGAATAGACATTAGACTAGAAAAGGAGACAATTCTGGCTGGAGGGAGAAGGCCAGGACTATCTTATTCATCATCCCAAAAATGAATCATGAAATCTGAATCACTTTCCTCTCATCTCCGCTGTAGTTCATTTGTTTGCCGCCAGGTTCCGCCTCCCAGGGTGTTACCCGCTTTGTTTCACTCAAACGCTGCACCCTTCGGGCCGGCAGTCCCTCGGGGCGGAGGCAGCCTGCCTTTCTCTGGAGGTACATCCCGGAAAACTACATGGCACCGCCTTGCCCAGCAGAAAAAACCAATCTCGTGTCATGGCACAGATGTCGTTTTAGGCTCCAGAGCTTCCGCCATCATTTACTGCGCTTAAAACAGAACTAAAGCCGATCGCAGCCTGGGCCCGCGGCACGGCCGCGGCCCGCTGCTCGCTCGCTAGATGGCGCCGCCGGCTTCTGCGGAAGGCAGCGCCTCTCGACCCCAGCAGCGCCGCGGCCGCACCGCGCGGTCGGTTTTAGCGCTGTTCCGCTCTCAGCGCGGTCTTCTGCTCCCCAGCCCCGACCTGTGAAACAAGGGAGACCCCCAGCCCCAGTGAGCCTGACTGGCTCCCATGGAGACGGAAGGGTAGGCTTCCCTGCTCCCTGCCAGTAGGGTGCGGGGACGGTAGTGCGGCGCCGGGGTCCCTTTGCTGGCGGTGCGGGTGTGGAGGGAGCGAGAGGAATGTGCACTGTGCAGCCTCCGGGCTGGGAAGCAGGGCGCAGTGCTCCTAGGAACTAGGGAGAACTCGCGGATTCAAGCCCATAACTGCACGTTAACAAGGTGGAGGGCAACAGGTGGCTGTGTGCAATGCCGTGTGGGGCGAAATAGGGAATTGGGAAGTCTCCCTTCACTCTGGGGCACTGTTCCTTTGTGGGACCTGGCTCGCCGTATTAGAAGATGCTGGAATGGCTGCCCATTTGCTGCTGGAATGGCTGTAGTAGTGAGGATGGCCAAGTCACGGAGTCGCTGCAGGGTTGAGGGTGGAAGGGAAATCACCTGGTCCATCCCCTGGCGCCAAGCAGGGCTGTGAATATCTCCGAGCCTGGAGACTCCACAGCATATCTGGGCACCCTATGGCAGTCTTCTGTGTACTCATTAAGCTCAAATCTGGGCTCTTTTACTGTGCAGAAGATAGGCTCTCCAATGGTCATTCCTCAGTCCCCTGGCCAAAGTCATCAGGGACATCTAGAAATTGGCCCAGGATGGGGAGGACCCTTCCCCAAGGCATTCAGTTGCTTTGTAGTTCCAGTAGAAATCAAAGCTTACTTATGAGCTGTGGCTGGTCTTTGATGCAGGCCTGTCCTCAGTCTGTGGCTCATGCAGTACTAGAATGCCAGTGAAGACTTGTCATCTCAATGTCTGTGTGATCTTGTAGGAAAGACATTTCTCCATTTCGCAGCTTCTGCAAACCTACCTAGAACTTGACTCAGCCACAGTTCAGAATAATTTAAATCGTGCAAGTTCTGTTTCTATTAAAGAAGGGATCAAATCAGGAAGTCAAATGATGTCCTCTGGATGTATAGCAGACTTATGAACAAGGAATTCTAAAGTTAGGAACAGCTGGGAACTGCTGAAAACCAGTGGAGAAACTAATGTTCAGTTAGGAAGAAAAAATCTTGTCTCATTGCACTTGAGTGCTAATGAACATAAAACTTGTATCATTTCTTTTAGTTCAAATAATCTTTCTCAACCATAAAAGTTTCAAAAGTTTCTTAAGTATTTTATAGAAGTGCTGAAATAATTACATCGACAACTTACATTTCAATGTCTTTCCAATATGTCTCTTTCACACCTGTATGTGGTAGATAGGTAGTCTTGGGAAACAGAGTGAATTTTCTCCAGGGTATCCTACATAGATATAACCAATTAGGTAACTGTAGTAACCAGTCCACTCCCACTGGCATCATCTCTTCATACAGTATTGTTGTGGTTTAAGCTTAGTCGTAAATTAGAAAAGCATGTAGCCTGCTTGTTTTCCCCCCCAAATTGTCCTTCCCCCC
>WYDI02024353.1:0-26353 GCA_009867235.2 Psittacus erithacus
TTATCACGCTGCATGGGTAGGATAGGATAGGATAGGATAGGATAGGATAGGATAGGATAGGATAGGATAGGATAGGACAGGACAGGATGACAGTTTGCTATCTTTTCTAGATGCAGTTTTTGGTGTATCAAATTGTGGAAGGTGTGGCCTTCAAATGAGAAGTATCATTAGAACCCAGCCTAACAAAATTTTCTGTATATGCTTTTTCCTCTTTGTGCAGTACATAATTGTTAATTGCAGCCACAGCTACATTACTGGCTAGTAGAGAGGTTTGGGGGACTTTTGTGAGCTGTTTTTTGGTTGTTTTATTGTGGGATTTTTCATCTACAGAGTTTTAGGCTTTTCACTGCTTGCAGAACACTTGAAAAAGAGAGACAAACTACACAAAAGGCGCTGTTACTATATTTTGCTTACCTGATAAGTGGGATTTAGGAGCTGATGATACAGGATACATTTTAGAAAGCTCAGAAGTAGCCAGCTGAAAGAGTCTGATGTGCAGGAACCTACCTAGTAAGTTAGAGGAAAGAAAATCTGGAAAAGGATTCAGATATTGAGACACAGGCATCTAGTGCCTTTTGAGTACCTAAGAGTATCCTCTTGGCCCCAAACCATGTAAATAAGCTCTAGTTCTGTGTAATATATGTCAGCCTCATGCAGATATCTAGGACACCCTAGAGAGTCTCAAATGACCTAGATACCTTTGTTTAGGCACTTTCTACTCATCAGTTAGATTCACTGTCTGCAAGGATGAAAACATGCTTCCTTTGTCCTTGTAATATGATATTTCTTTACACAGCCCTTTCACCTCTTGTTTAACACAAAGTGCTTCCTCTGGGCCAGGAGAAATGTTTGATTCAAGGTTTAAGTCAAGGAGAACATTTGATTCCAGAAGACTTCATGGAGAAACCCCCTTAATTTTACCAGCTTCAAGACACCTCTGTGACTTCTGCTTCTCCATCTGTTCTGTAGCATATCTGGTGGTCTGTTTTACATGTGCAAAATGGATAATCAGTTTTTTTCCATTAGTTTGAGCAATTAATTACTCCTTTATGTACAGATTTCATGCATCCATAATGCAGATGACAGGTTATAGTATAAGTATTCTATTAATTACTCTTATTCTGTCAGCTGCATTTCAATCACAATTCTGTGAACAAGAAGCTACACACAATGTCTGTCCAATGTTCTCAGATTCTGTGAGTAGGAGTCTTTCCACCACTCTCTGCCTCCATGGAATGTCTTTTAAATATAAGTAAAATGCTAACTCATTTTAATGTAGCTTTGTTGCATTATTCATATTCAAGTACAGATTGATAGAGACAAAATTGGAGATGAGCTATATCAATGGCTTGCTTCTCTTACAAAGGAGTTCTGATTTAAAATGTGAAGAGAATGTTCACTCCAATAATGGCTTTGCTTCTGAATGTTTTTTTTCCGTGGACATTTCAGGTTTATACACTTATTCATAACAAAGATGTATCTGCAATTATGGACTTAGTTGTTCTTTAAAACAAACAGTGGATCTGTTTCAGGTCAGATATCCCCCAAAATCAGCTGCCAGAAACTGCTGAATTGCTAATGAAGTTTCACCTTATTCTAAATATACAAATTATTTAAATGAGTAGAAATTACTCACCCAATACAAGTGCACTGGCACTATTTTCTAATTGCTGCAATCATGTTGCACGTGCTTACTGGCACCAGAGCTGATAGCTCAAATCGAAGAAGGGATTAGTTTCACTGCACCATTGAGAACAGTGTTAACGGTGCTCTGAAGCATACATAAGCAAATGTCATAGCATTCTAGGCATTATACCAATGAAATGGAAAAAGTGCTGGAGTATGTATCAGCAAGTAGCTGTGGTGAACAAGTAGCGCAAAATTGTAGTTTTTCAACATGTGTGTGGATTTTAGTCCATATTCTAATGAGAGATTGCAGAGCTGTGTAGAATGTCCTTCATCATGTAGGTGGGAAAACTAGTGATGGAGCAGCCAGCAACTGACTCTTATACTGGCAATTCTGTAATTGTCAATCTAGCAATTTTTTCAGTTTATAGAAAAGTGGTAGGTTCTGTTAACAAGGCAAAGGAACTGGAATTTCTTGCTTTAGAGAAGAAAACCAATTGGCAAAATTACAGACAGCTCACATGATCTAAATGTCTTCTTACAACCAGTGTGGAAAGAAGTTAAAGGAGTTCTACAGAAATGAATGGAATTCTGTAGTAGACACATTATCAAATATGCATGCATCCCTATTGTAGCAAATAAATGTAAGAGAACTAATTAATTTGTATAAGAGATAAGAATAGGAAAATTCATTTGTTTAATGTTTCCACTTGAACAGCAGGAAGAGGTAAACCTCTATGCCTAAATTTGCACTGAACTTCCATAATCTGCATTTATTCTTATCCACACTTACATGTCTAAAGCTGCTGCAGATACAGAGAAGAAAGAGGAGCCTTCTTTTCTTGGATAGAGTGAATTAACACCATGGACCAACATGGATGGACAGTTTGGGGTTAAGATTGGTGAAAGTATTGGAATAAAAAGCATTTTTTTTGTCCTGACAGATTGACAGAAATACAGGTAAACTATACTCAATAAGATCCAATCAGAGAGTACTTTTATTTCACCACAGATTTGAATAACAAAGTATTGAGATGAATACAGAAGGAGAATGTGAAAAGTGCATTTTGGCTTTTGTCCCTTTGGTTTTCAAAGGCTCATTCTACATACTTCTATGCAACCTGTTCATTGCTCATTTTGCAGATTTTAACAGTAAAGGTGCATGTATTAAAGTGTGTATAACCACCCAATAACCATCAAAGCTACGGTTACAAAGAGGGTGAGAAATCTACAGAGATGATACTGTGGTGGAAGTTAAAGAAATGGACAAACACGGATTCAGATCCCCAGTTTCACTATTGGCTTGAACTGCATTTGGACTCCTCTGTCACCAAAAAAGTGGTTATTCTCACAGTTCAACCTTAGTGATCATTCCCTATGAGATATTTATTTCCTTTGATAGATAAACTGAGGAGTTGTTGGAGTCTGTGGTGGACTGGATAACCTTGCTGATTTTGCTGAAAACTAACCCATCAAATTATGAGTGGTTTTATGCTGGATGCATGAGTAGATTCCACTCTGGATGGAGAACAAGGACCTGCAGCTATAGGTAAATGGTAGGAATTGCACTAGCTCAGCTTAGTCCAGTTATGAAACCTTCTACACAGCAGATGAGGGTTGGGCTGTTCAGCAGCAGTGTAAAGATGACAGTATCATTTTACATGGGGCACTTGCCACCAGAACAGAAAGAACAGAAAGGAACCTAAACCGCTCAGTTTCTTTGTAACTAAAAAAGCAAAAACAACTACCCAGGCCAAACCAAAACCACCTTACAAAAGCAAGTTGTATTTCTTTACTTACTTACTTGTTTTTCCCCATGAGGGAGCCCTCAGCTTGGGAAGTTTTTGAGTTCACTGGGTAAATAGTTTTGACGCTGCCATTTGTCTGAAGACCACATAGCGATGACAGACAGCAAGGTAGCATCAATAAGAAAGGTGCTGTAGATGTCAGAAGGCACCTGATTCAGTGAGGTGAGATGTGCGAAGATTCATGAACAAGCAGAAGAGCAGAGGCAAGGTGATTGTGGAGAGCCACATCACCCCTCCTGATTCTTCTGAGACACTTTTGTTCTGGGACTCCATGAGCCTCCAACAATATATTTTGAGGAGAATATAGGAGAAGAATATAGGAGAGAGATGTTTGTTGTTGCTGTATCGTCACAACTTAATGATATGCTCTCTTTTTAATAAAAGCTCATTCACTTCATACAGAAAAAGGGATTACATTGCCTGAGGCAAGCTGATGCCAACATATTTGGTCTTTCCACTCTTCAGAGGCATAGGCCAACTTTATGTTGTAACGGTGAGAGAAACTGATATTAAAGTTAAGCCTTTTTTATGTTTAATAACAGATGGCAGATATAGAGAAGTTAGATGACTGAAAACAAGTCTCAGAAAAGGACTGTGCTTGAATCCACTAGGCATTATCTACTTAATTATTAAAGATATTCTGGCTTTCTCTTCATTGACTCTCAAATTGAACCTCTGTGTGATGCAGCTGTTGGTGGAGGTGAGTGTCCAATGTTATTTTTTTATGGTAACTAGCTTGTAGAGAAGTTGGCACTTGACAAACTCCTGCTGTGGAGAATGAGATTCAGGTGCCTGCTTGAATTTGTTTCCGGTAAAATAAACATAGCCTTACAAGACACCAAATGAAACAGGAAAATAGAGAAAAAACACCTAAACACCTTTTTGTCTGTAAAAACAGGTCATTTAGTCACAGGTGATGGTAGTTAGGGCAATATGTTGCAGAAGTTGCACCAATTTCTGAAAAGAAATTTTTGCTACTCTAAAATGAAAAGCTGTTGCTATAATTCATCTTGCTATAGTTTAGCTTTATGGGACCTAATTATTTTCAGAACAAATCTTGATAGATAAAATGAAATAACCATCTACCGGACTAAATTTGATGATTTTCTAGATACTAGTGAATACAACCTGATTACTAAGGACTTTCCATAAGTCCAGTTAAAAGAAAATCGTTTATATTAACAAGGGTAATTAATTTAAGATTTGTTAAGACCTCATAATCATGTAAGTGAACAAACTTTGTTTCAAACTTTTCTGAACCAGGAGCAAGCAGAATTAATCTATTAGATATGACAAAGCAATTTACTACTACTAGAAAGGAAGGGAAATCACAGTAGAGATGAGAAATTCAGATGTGTGGAATTAAAATGGGAAGGTATCAGAGAAATAAATGATACTACAGTAAAAATAATATAACCTGTAGCAGGTAAGAAACATCAAATTGTTTTGGCAGTATTATAGTCCCCTTCATTGCAGTCCTGGTAAATGCTATTAGACAGCCAAATTGCTAAAAATGAACCTAAAAGGGCAGAGCTGTTCAATAGATGCATTTTTAATTGGAGAAAAATCAAGCTCGGCAATGAGTATCCTAATGGAGAACAAGATGCACTAGGGTATAAATGATGACTATTAAACAGCAGCTTCCAGTGATAAGTATATTTTTATTAATAGAACTACGTAATATATCCCTGTGAATCTTGGATGATCTGAATGAAGGAAGCTTTTAGCCTATTGATATTTTTTTACACATTCACAGTGATGAAGTAGTACTAAAGAAGCAGTAAAATGCAAATAATATGGGAATATTTAAAAGGGCAAATATAATCTGAATAGGTGTAGGTGGAAAACTGGCACCAATGCAGGGCACTACTATTAACAACTTCCTAAAGAAATCCAGTTTCGATAAAATTATTTTAAATCTCAGCCAGAGAGAACATTTTACAGCCTGATTTTATTCTAAAGACACAGAGAAAGGACGTGGACTTTTAATTCTTTGGTTTCCTAATGATTTGCATATTCATTCCAGCTTCAGAAAACCCAATCTGCTTGGTCTTCTTTGTCTAAAGGCATTTAAATTTAGTCCCACTTTCAGGAAGAGTGCTACATCTTTGTTATCCAGCGGCTCCAATAGAAAACACAAATGCAAGCTTGGGGCCAAAATTCATTGTTTCCCAGTAAGCTGAGTGTCCCTCACATTAAGATAGAGCACTGTGCTGCCTCTTGCGTTGTCTTGACCTGAATTCTTGCAGGGCAATATCACTGCTTCAACATGAGGTCACAGTACTTGGATCAGTTTCAAAGGCTGCTGGGAAACCACAGGTCAAATGGACATGTGATTTCTTCCAGTTTTAAACATTCTTTGCTTCTTAAATCTAGATGTCATCACTAAGGTGGAGCTTATCTCAAGTTTACTTGATAAACTTCCCACCAACCTCACACAGATATTAATAAAACAGGAGATAGAGCTAACCATTGCTGTCCCATAGAACAGTGACATCAGGTCAAAGAAGGTAATTTCCTGAAAACATGCACTGGCATATCTCAAAGAGCACTGCCAATGAGAGATTCAGTCCAACTCTTTGAGTCAACATCAACAAGTCATACAGATCTGTACATATCAAAGCAAGACAGAGATTCATAAGGTTAATGTATCATGTTAGTCTACTCCAGAAGGCAGCTGATCAGCACTACCCTTTCACTTTTTCCACCTTATGTTGATATCTGTTTAATGAGCTAAAGAAATACTCAATCTACTACATGTAGAGATAAGCATAAGATTTTATATTGTTTTCAGGCAAATGTAAGCCCTGAGTTGAGGTGAGGAATTTAAACTCTCAGATATCAGTAGACACAGTACGAACTGAAAATCCAATTTCTTTTTTCCTTCACTTCTATGTTAATAAGTGCTCCCCATTTATCTCTTTCACAGCCAACTGGAACTAAGCAAATGTCCTTAAATAAGCATTGGATCAACCAATATTAAGGACCAACAGTACTGATTAAGCAATCAAGATAGTGATTTATCAATGTTATAATGTTTAGAGTAATGTATACACTATTGTCTTTCATACAAAAAATTGAATACATATTGTATACTAACAGACTGATGGCAAGTTACACGGAATTTTGGGAAAAAGCTCGTTTTGTTCCAGTCCAGGCTTAGTTCATTATAAGTTTTCATTAAAAAACACTTTTCCTGAAGCTGTATTTTCTAGAGAAAATATTAAAAATCTCAGAAATCTAATTTGATATTTATATTTATAAAATTTGGAATCCTTTGAAAGTTTGAGATCGGTCTGGATGGTTTTCCCCACTCTTCATTACACTTTCACTCTGCTTACATGGTTATAAATAACTTCCCAAAAGTAAATATATATTATTAAATAGCAATGGGATAGATGCTTTGAGCTCCCCTCACAGCTAATGCATTGCAACTATGGAATGGTATAGAAGTTCATAGAATTTTGCTACAGATAAAGAGAAATTTATTGCGAGATGAGGAACAAACTTGACTGTATTAAAGTATTTTTTGTGTCTGATTTATGGAAAAAAAGTCTGATAACCTTCAGATTTTAAATTAAAATAAAATTTAAAAATATTTTATTCACAAATATCTTAAAATGCCTACTTTCTGAATGAGTGTAACATCTGTGTCTTACAACTGTCTTGGTGATCTCTCACTAGCGTAATATATTGATATGTGATATGCTGTGATATGCATGAAGAAGGAAAGATAGTTACGATTATTACTAAAGATATTTCCAACTTGAAAAAGAAAAAAGCAGTAAATATTTTTTTTTTTGTTCTGATACAAAATTTTTTGCGACACCATATGGATATTGACCAGAAGTGACTGCATCTATTCTACAAATATACAATTCTTGTCAAACTGAACAAGGAAAATCTGTACCCATGATTCTTCTGATTTAACCATTCCTGTCAGCACTGTAAATGTGGTAACTTAGCTTTATTTATGTGCTTAGTAGATTGAGTTCTGAAACATGATGATCTGCTGTTAATGTAGGTATTGCTCAGTTCGGATGGAAAAGTAAAACACTCATGCCCACACTTCTTCTTTGAAGGACATCATGCACTTAGTTCTTAAAATCACCTCTAGTGACACATATTTTGTTTCCCTTCACTGCAGAAAAGAATATTTGTGCCATAGAAAAGAATACCACAGCATTTCAATTTTTCTTCTTGAGCATATTTTCACTGTGTGTCCTTTGGGTCATTGTTGCACACTGCATCTCATTTTCAGACCTTTGCATGTTCAGAGATATGTGCAGACTTATTTGTTACATGACATATGATTTCACAATATGCATTCTATAAAGTATCAAACGTAGATAATTAATTATGTCCTTGTTGGCAATTATTTCTTCTTGGGGTCTTTTTGCCTTTATTATGAAGACTATTCTCCTGAAAGAAAAAAATTTAAGATTGTATTTCCTTTTCATCCTATTCATAAAAATTCCCCACCATTTCTTTTAGCTCTTTGAAAGCTGCATTTTGACAAGTATTCTTTACAAGATGCAGTAAAATTAGTACCATTAGCTGCAGTCTACACAGCATCTGACCTTTCAGAAAGAGACTGGAGCCCTTTCTTAATCTCCAGCCTCCTTAATTACTTTCTTTTCACAGGGGTTGTTGCAGTTAGGAAGCGTTTCACCCTGCTAGCCTCTCTAGGCTATTTGCTTCAATAAACTCAATGTCCTTTTTCTATAAACTTGGAGATAGATAATCATGTTGACAAGTTGGATTATATAGTTGTTAAACATGCAATCCTCTTTTTACCTCAGCCTAAAATACATCTCACTGTAAGAAAGCAGTATTTTTAACAGGTGCAAGTATGTATCATAAGCAACCACAAAAGGGAGAAAAAGCTGTTCCTTGAATAAACATTCCTGGACAATTTCTTTGATTGGATTATTATGTTAGAGGATATTAGATGGTTTCTTACACAGAAAAGACACTTGATTATTAAATTCACAGTACAAAATTAAATTAAAAGATTAAAATCTCAATAACCATTTCTGTGGTAGATATCTTGATGTCAGTTAAAAAATCTGGGTTTCTATCTATATATTCTCATGCTTTTTCATGCAGTTATTCAGAACTAAAACACTCTTCTTTTGTCATAGAAAGAAGTGACACAGGGATAAGATGCATAATGACTACTTGACCGTTTTGGCAAGTAATAAAAATAAGGGAGGCAGGAGAAGAAGCACTCTGAATAGAGACACAAGTGAAATATTTAATGAAACTCCTCATCTGGCTATTCTGGGCCTGGATTTTACCTATTCTCAGCTCCTCTACCAAGTCCCAGCTCTGGGGAAGTCTTTGTGATGTTTCATTTTCAGACTAATGGGAACAGGCACAAGGTGTGGAAAGGTGGGACCACTTCTCTTCAAATTCAGGACTGAAGTGCTGGTCTGTCCTTCCATGCAGCCCACATTCTGGAGGCAGTCACTGGGGTCTGCATGCTAATGGACCTACCCAGGTACAACTTTTGTCTTTTTCTCTGCCCATCTTGACTGCACAGTTTCACTAGTTACTAATTTGGTGATATTACCCTCAAGCCATAGAAAGAGAAAGCCTGAGGGAAAAAGAGCAGAATTTGGCTTCATTTCACACCTAGGGGAAACAGCACTGCTAACAATTATGCTAAAAACTTAAAATACATTTGTGTATTTTATTTATTTCCCATGATTTAATGCTGCCTGACTAAATTCTGTTCAGGCGGGCAAGCAATTTTTTCTTCTGACAGGCCAGTAAGATATCATTAATTTTTCATTCTCATCAATCACCATGGTAAAGACTGAGAAGGTTTTGTGCTTTGACTGGTAATTTGTCCTGACAATTTTGCAGGGCTGTTTTAATGCCTTCTTTTAGCTGATTGAAAATGTCTTATTTACTTCAATTAGTTTTGCTGGTGAGACACTCTGGTTTTATACAAAATGAATTGTTAATTGTTCCCCAAAGCGCAGGTAGACACCTGCTTTTCTGTTAAAACACAGAGCAAACTGCATATGTGGTGAGGGCCAGTATTAACATAATTGTACAAGAAAAGCAGGGAGACTTAGAGCCTTCTAATTTGTCACAAACTCAATGCTATTTGTGACACAAAGTTCTTTCTTATTTTCAATTATTTTTTTGCAATATATAAAATATTAAAAATGGAAGCTAGCTATTTTTCATGTTTGCTAGATGCCACTATATTAAATATATATTTATTTATATAACTATTGCCCTAAATGATAGGTGCCTCATAAATCCTTTGTAAAGCTGAATTAAACAACCTTTCAATGACAATCTTTTAAGTTTAACTACTCAGCACTTTAAAACCTATTTAATACTGGCAGATGATAAAGAAAGCAATAAAGTATATTTGAACATCTGCATTAAGCATCTTCAAGGCAGTATGGTCCAATCTCTCTAATCATGTGGCATTATTTGTTTTCTGTATGTACTGTATGCAATTCTCATGACATTAATATTTCCACATGGTATGGTCGCACCACCATAGTATTCAAAAGAATTGTCCACAGCTGATTTCACTAGGTCACCAACATATTCTGCAGCTGGTATGAGGCCATAATTAGTGAAATTAATTAGCCTTAGGAAACTAAACCATGTGACCTATACTTTAATACACATACTCGTTGCCATGGTAGCCCAAATAGGAGTACATCTCAAGCTGTTAGGGCCCCCGGTTTCCTTTCATAATGAATAGCTACAGGGTGTGGAGCTGTAGATAAAGTAAATCCATTTGTTGGACATGGTAAACTGTAACAAATAATAAATGAAGTGACACGGGTAGCTGAAGGCATCATTTAATACAAACAAACTTAAACACAGCATTTAAGGTTTGTGATGAAAAGCTTGACTATTTTTAAACTTCAGTCATTGTCAGAATTTTGTGGCACTGGTCAGAAAGAGTAAAGGCAACGTGAATGTCGCGGTGATCCTTTTCCTTCACTATATTGATTTCTTTTCTTATATTATAAACCCCCCTAAACCCAAACAAATAACAGCTTTGGGGCAGATTTGGCAGAAAGACCTTTCTAACTTTGTATTTATACTTTTTTTTAAACTTCCTACCATTTTCAGACTATTCCATAATACTCTCCTCCTTTTTTCCATCCATTTCTCTGCAAAATCATATTTACATACTGACCACTAAAACATCTGGTACAAAAAACTTGTTAAATCAGCAATAAAATGTCAGATGGAGATGCCTTCTCAAATATTGAAGTATTTAACAATCTTTTCAATAGTGTGACATGGCAAAATTCTTCCAGATGCATGTTCAAAGGCATATTTATTAGAATCATAGAATAGTTAGGGTTGGAAAGGACCTTAAGATCATCAAGTTCCTACCCCCCTGCCATGGGCAGGGACACCTCACACTAAACCATGTCATCCAAGGCTCTGTCCGACCTGGCCTTGAACACTGCCACGGATGGAGCATTCACAACTTCCCTGGGCAACCCACTCCAGTGCCTCACCCCCCGCACAGTAAAGAACTTCTTCCTTATATCCAGTCTAAACTTCCCCTGTTTAAATTTTAACCTGTTACCCCTTGTCCTATCACTACAGTCCTTAATGAATTTTTTATTTGGAAAATTAAAAAAGCCTGGAGATATAAGGCATTCATGTTACTTCTTTGACTTTAAGAAGATTTTATTTTAAAAGAAAATCCCAAAAGGATTCTGCACCTTTTTGCATTTTATGCAGTTTGTGCTGGCTGACACAAAATTTCCTGATGTTGGGACTTAGAGCATTATTTTCGTCATTATTTTTTTAACTGTGACCCTAAACATTATTAGTCAACTTCATTAGTTGAAGAATCTTTTAAAGAGAAAAAGATGAAGGAAGACTTTGCTGCTGTAAGTATAGTGATATATGGGTTGAAAAGATAAAAATAATAGTGGGAGGCTGCTTTAGGTCTCATGCATTACAATTCTTGGAATACTCTTTTATAATTAGTCAAATTCAATTGTGGGTTATATTTTGTTCCTGTGGTATAGAGCTGGGTAGTTCCCCAAAGACTCAGTGAGGTAGATGGTTTTGTTTCTAGCAATAGCTTACATAATAGCTACATTTCTGCTGAGGTTCAGTGAAGGGGTTTATCCACTTTCTGTAGTTATCTGAAAGGAAACATGCTGCAGGTGTCCACCCTCCTCATGGAGGTTTAATGTCAATACTGTAAAAATAAAGATTGCATATAGATTTATTGAGATTTTTCCTGAGAACTACAAATACTGTGTGGTTAGATGTTCTTAATAAATTCATGAAGAATTTTGAAGAACTGGAAAATTATACTAAATTAAGAAAACACACCCATAATTTTACATATTCCTTATGCAAATGTAAATACTATTGAATTTCTAAAAATGGTATCCTTGTTTAAACTTTGGTGAGAGTGAAAGGGGAACAGTTAATTTCTAGCACAGCACAATGGCTCTTGACCAGCTATGCTAGGTGTCCATGCCCAGGCACTGGCAGCGAGGGCTACAGGGTGGCCCCTGTGAGAAGCAGCCAGGGCTACCTGGCGATGGACATGGCAGGCTCCAGATGGCTCCAACCAATCCACCGCAAGGCAAGGATGAGACCGTGGAACAAGGTAATACTGCCTCTGGAAAAGTGATTTGGGAAAGGGCAAAGCACTGCATGGCAGTGAGGAGTGAGGGGAAAATGACAGGAGCAGCCCTGAGAACACCCTTGTCAGAGTAGGAGGAGGGGAAGAGGTGCTCCTGGTGCCAGAGCAGATTTCCCTGAAGACTGCTAAGACCATGCTGGAGCAGATGAATAGCTCCTGAAGGAACTGGGGCTTATGAAGAACCTACACTAGAGAAGCGTTATCTTGAAGAACTGCAGCCCATGGAAGGGGAAAAGCAGGAAAATGTGTAAGGACTGGCCAAAACCCCCATTCCCCACTTCCCTGTATTGCTCAGGGGGTGAAAAATAGAGCTGAGCTTGGGAGATGCGGGACAGGTGGTATTTTAGTGTTTATCTTTGGTTTTTACTACCCAAATCTATCTTTTTTTAGTAAACTAATTTTCCCTAAAACAAGTCTGTTTCACTTGTGGTGGTAATCAGTGGGCATAGTCCGTATCTTTCTCCTGGCCCATGAGCATTGACATCCTATGTCATTCCCCTGTGCCTCTGAGGAGGGAGGGTGAATGAGCAGCTCAGTGAGTTTGGCTGTTGAACGTGGCTAACTCACCACAGTATTGGAAAGGCTTGGGATGACTCTTCAACTTGAAGCAGATCAGATGCAAGCTTTCCACCAAATAGGATGTCTCCCTCTGACATATAGCAACCTATTACAGATGCCAAAGAATCTTCTCTGTAGTGATTGCAGTTCTGATTTACATGACAGCAAATTCAAACTCACTCTATAAACAGTAGTATATTATAAACAGTTGTCTATTATAAAACTATAACTTTTAATTTTGTGTTGAAAACTTGAGGAAAGATTATTCTGCATCTTATAACTGTGAAATCAGGAGATTTGCGTTCAGGTACACCAAAGATGCAACAATACTATCTAACATACTGGGCCTGACACTGATTTCACACTGATCTGCGCCACTAGTAACTCCAATCCCTATAATTCATGTAGTCAGAGATCAAAATATCAGATTTTAATTTATTTTTTTTTCTGACAGGATAGGTAAATTGAATCAGTGGAAAAACTTGCTAATCATGGCCAGGTTTTCACCCACTATATTTGTCACATCACAGTTACTAGGGATAATGCGTAACAAAACAAAATAAAGCACAACCCGCCACTGATCTTTTGACAGATGTGAATTTTTTAAAAAAAGTTTAAAAGACAGGGCATTGAAATTTAACGCGGAAGATTGTCATGTGTACACACAAGTGTAAGTTTTAAGGAAATAAAGAACAATAATTTCTTAAATACTTTTCAGAAAATAAATTTTGATAGGCATTCAGAAGAGGGAGAAGACTGATGCACAAGAAGGTGAAGTATGTCTAAGGGGCAAAAGGAAGCTCAGAAACAGAAAAGAAGGAATATAAAGAAATTATAAGATGTGAGCTTTTTGAGTTGGAAAAGAAAAAACAAGGCAAAAGCGAGCTGTGACAGCTGCTGCACAGACTAGTGTCCAAGCCCAGCGGCTGGAGGGATCCATGAAATGTATATGTTCATATAGGTATACCTGTTCCTCTAATTAACCTTCATTCTCATTAGCCAGAGATGGGAACAGTATAAGAATGCTTGCATGTGTGCATTTTCTATCCATGTGGTGTGTGTGACCATCTGTACTATACTTATACATTTGATGTATGCTGTTGTGTGCATGTGTGCCTGTTGGGAATTCAGGCTCAGGCTCACTACTGGTTGAATCTATGAAAGTGGAGCTGTGGCAGCCTTTTCTCCATTCAGCTACTGGATCAGGCAACTCTTAACACTTTTTCCTACAACTAATTATCTGCTTTTCTTTTAGTATGACTCTGTTTCCAGTTAATGATTGCCATGCAGTCCATAATCAGTCAGAAAAGGAAAGATGTTAAGCAGGAAAAGAAGCAGCTGTTTTGCTCTTGTACATCCCTACAATTTGTAATTCCCTATACACATACTGTCAAATTCAGCAATAATGCTAAAAAGGACTACAGAGGTTAGATGCTCAAGTAACAACTTATTGAAAAAGGCAGAGAAGGTGAGAATTTTTGCCATGCACATTTTTTATTATCTTCTATTCTATTTAGACCTCTTAGCAGCTTTCCAGTGTTGGAAGGGGGCTCGTAAGGATGCTGAGGAAGGACTCTTCATTAGCGACTGTAGTGATAGGACAAGGGGTAATGGGTTAAAATTTAAACAGGGGAAGTTTAGACTGGATATAAGAAAGAAGCTCTTTTCTGTGAAGGTGATGAGTCACTGGAATGGGCTGCCCAGGGAAGCTGTGAATGCTCCATCTGTGGTGGTGTCATCAAGGCCAGATTGGACAGAGCCTTGGATGACATGCTTTAGTGTGAGGTGTCCGTGCCCATGGCAGGGGGGTTGGAACTTGATGATCTGAAAGTCCCTTCCAACCCTAACTATTCTATGATTCTATGATTCTGTTGCTAATCACAAATACTACTTCATGCAGCAATGTTATTTCATTGTGTTTTGATGAAGTTAAAACCAAAGTTTGGTTTCTATAGCCATATAAAAATACTCACCTACATCTCAGCACTAATGCTACACTATCACAATCCTGTCACCAGATTTGAAGAAAATGAGATTTTCATCTGAGATTAGGTACATTTTTTTAGAACCACCCTCACATATGGCTGAATAAAAATGCACCTGAAAAAACTATTTCTAGAATAAAGAGGAAAGTGTTCCTAAACATGCATCAGTCATTAAATCTCAGCCTTGAGAGTTAAAAAATATATTGTTATGAATATTTCCCCTTTAAGAAAATTTCCATTGCTTTGAATAGCAATTTTGCCTGCATAAGAAATATGGAGATAATACTTAAAGCGCAATGAGGATATCATGCTCAGCAATCATTTAGTCCTGAAGGGCTAAGGTTTAGACCATTTGTCTTTTGGTGTCAACAGCTTTTTAATATGTAGATTTCTCTTGCCAAAACACAGGCCGGCTTAAAGTATTCAAGACCCATCTTCCACTTCTTATCTGATATGTGAAAGTGAAAGAAGAATGGGCGAGAGAAGATCAAGTGATTAACAGAGACAAATGAAGCATTTTAGTTCTAGCAGGTCAAAGTAAATGCCTGGCTACTAGCAAGTTTTATTAAAGTAAATGCGACTACATGGGTGCTTAAATGCAGATAACCAGGGATTATATGATGGTCATTTGTTGCGCTCACAGGATCAAATGGGTAATAATTCTAGCATCAAAGCAGTTCTCTTCGTATTTGAAATGTTTCCCAATCACTGTCTAATTAGAGAAACCTAATGTCAATTTAATTAGCCAGTCCACCCTGTGTGATTAATAAGTGTTTTATAAATAATTCTTGCACTGAAAAAAGGCACAGAGACATCAATATTGGGACTAGAACTCAAGGTAAAAGTCAACAAAATCACTCCCAGTCCTGCCTCCTTTTTATGACTGTAGCAAGAAGCTAAATGCAACCCATTTAGAAATGAAACTAAGCTGCTCTGAGCCTGGAAGAGCCCAATATAACCATCAGGCACTTCTTGGCAACTCTCCAACACATCCTATCAGCCGCCCTAAAATCTGTTATTAGATTAAACCGATGTGTCTGGCTCCACATATAGAGCTCTTCAGGAGCTTCTCAAAGACATCTGTCATGACTGTAACTGGCTATACTTGTCTGTAACCTACCTCTAGCTACACCTTCACCTCTTTATCCCTGCCAAACATTTATCCTGCTACCATTATTTAATAACGTATGAGACCCCAGGAACCATATTGTGTCAGACATTCCACAGATTTGTGCTAAGCGTCTCTCTGCAATACACAGAATTGGTGAAATGGCAATTTCATTGTCAGCATATGTATACAGACACTGATGTAGTGATCCTTAGCTCTATTTGAAATGTTATTGCTACATTATAAAATATTAATAATACGAAAAAATATGCCTGCTAAGTAAAACTAACCAATCAAACAAAACCCCCAAAACAAACAAAACAAAACCCCACTATGCCAAAAATCCCTGCTCAAACCTCAAAAACAAGACATAAAGTGCTGACAACTTATCAAGAAAAAAATCCCTGTTTATTATCATCTAGATCTATAAGAAAGCTAGCAAAAAGAAAATGGCATCTATTTCAATGTATGCAAAGGAAAAAGAAGAGATACAAACCATTTTTTAATACCTCAGGACTGTACTAAATTGGGTTAACCCAGATATTGAAGAATGCTTGCAGAGACCCCATTGGAGCAACAGATACAAAGGTGCTAGAGGTGATGTTATTAGACAATTTGGGGACATCATTTAGAGAAACCCCTATAAAGCAAAGGGTTTTGGTAGTTTGTATGATATGAACTAAGCTTCAGGTCAGCTTCCTGTTTGAGATCCTGAGGAGGTAAGATTTGAAATAGATTAGGGTACATTGCTATGCCTTTCAAAGCTTAACTGGCACTGCAAGCTGGCCCATTTGAAGTAAATCTTGAAGGCAAGGTAAACAAAAGTGTTACAGCTAGGCCAAGGTTTGAAATTTGCAGCTATGAAGGAAGATTACACAAGAAAACAAATGTGGAAATTAATCTGCAGACTTTCCCTTCCTGAAGGATGAAGGGATATAGTGGCACAGATGTGCTAGGGATGGCTAAGTCAGTAGTTCAGTATTTCGTGGCCTACAAATTGGAAGATGTGGAGAAAGCTTCTTTGACAGCATCTGGGAAGAAAAGCTATGGTTTCTAATTGATTAACATTATTTTGCTTCAGACCCCTCATCAGAAGCATAAGATGGTGTTAATGAGAGATGGCATTAAAAATTATGCAAATGAGACTTCATGCCCACAAACGTATGGTACTTGAAACATGGCAAGGGCAGCTTTCATGTTCTCTTGATACACTTACAGAATACAGTGTCCAGACTAGTCATACATATTTACGTGGAATGAAACAGCTCAATGTAGATATATCAGCACAGCTTTGGAAAAATCACAGAAGCAGTACTGTGACACTCTGCCCTAGCAGGATCATCTCACACTTAGAAAGCTATACTGTTTCTGATCTGGAAAATAGATTGCTACTTCTTCAGCAAGCTCAAGTTTATATAATAGAATTACCAAAGCAAGCCAAAGGCTGACCTGAACTGAAACGTCAGCAAATAGCAAAACTCTCTGGATTCTTTTTATTTTTCTTAATTTAAAATGTGAAGGGGGGACAGAATGCAGCTATTCTCATGAAAGTTCTCTAAAAAAATAGCTATTGCTGCTAAAAGCCTCTAAATTGTTAATTTTTCTTCATTTGGGCTTGACTATAGATTGGAAAATCTTGCATACTCACTGGAAGAAAATTCCTGTCTTCCTATGGGTTTCCTTGTAAATTACTCAATTAATTAGGTTATTTGTGATGGGTAGAAGCCCATATTTCTTGGAAATATTTTACTTTGTTTCCAAATGTATTGTGACATTCTGGATTGAATGCAGCCTTCGGTTATTTTCTGTGGGGCCCATTATAAAATTCAGTGCATGTTTGTCATCACCCACAACCAAAATAGAAAAAGGCCAGGAAAATAGTCTGTTATTCCTAAGAAATGTTAAAATGTTAGGTGTGATAGTCATTAAGTCTCCTAATGCAGAGAAAATAATAACAATGATGTTTTTGTTGGTGGTGGGGAGTGGCAGGAATCATGAGGCTGAACAAAAAAACATAATCTCTTACTGGAATGTAGCTTTGGACAGTGCTAGGAATTGCTTACTCATGCTGAGCTGCCCCTGGGAGTCATACAAGACTTTTATTGTGGTCACATGCTTGCAGTCACCATGGTGTAGTACCTTTATCAAAGTCACTAGGGGAATAAAAGCATTGTGCTTTTTAAAGCAGGGCTTGTGGTATGAAATACAGTTGCTTCATTTTCTGCAGAATAATGAGCTCACAGAAATTCTTACCAGTGTTCATTTGAATGTGGTCATCACCTTCCTTACTACCTTATTTTGTACTTTAAAAGGCTGAATTACAATGTGCCTATCCTTAATAAATAAAATATTAGAAGCACCCTTTAAAACATAGAATATGGCTTATCTATCTAGGCTTTTTTATTTTCCTTGGAGGTTAAAACTGACAATGCAATTCATTGTATTCTATTAAGCAATAGATTAAAAATTATTCAGATTAAATGTCTAGCAGAAGGACAAGGACTCTTTCTTTATGGAATTATCATTCACCCTATATTTTAGATGAATAAATTTATTGTTTTATGGAATTTTACTGTGTCCCAAAAGCTAACAGCAAAGCGTTTACAAACACCAAAACAGAGTTGAGCCTAACGTTACTTCTAGGGGTGCGAACAGGACTTTAGGTAAAAAGTAGACAAACCTAGAAATAAACTTCCAGTCATTGCATCATCATTTTGCAGTGATCATGGAGGTGAAGACAAATTTCCTCTGCAAGATACAAAGTGCTTGTAGAAACTTATTCACAATTATACATCATGCTGAGTTACAGAGACCTGAATGAAAATCCTACATGCAAACATTCCTGAATCCCTGTGATACAAGCAAAAAGGAAGTCTGGGCTCCTGCTAGAAATAACAAAAATAAGTAGAGATTCAGCAGCAGCAAGTTTGACCTGGTACTGTGTGACTTCATTTAAAAATTGTGAAATACTGTGTGCATCCTGCAAAATCTTTTCTCAGTCGAATAATTTATCAATTTTGCAATGTAGTTCTTAACCCTAAACAGGCATTGGAAAGAAAGTCCATACTAAAGCCTGGTGCATAGGTGAGTGAAGGACTAGCTAGGTGTTATCTCAGTTGGATTGTTATTCAACAGCCTGAATATCTACCTCTGCATACAGTGATCCCATTACAGACATATTCTGAAATCAAAATAGTGTTATTATAAGAGTCCACCAATTGTCAATGTAGTAGACTTTCTCATGTAAATAATTCTTCTAAATGCCTATAAATGTCCACAGTGTTTCTGGAAAACAGAACTAGAGGTGAGTACTTACAGATCCTTGTGTAAATTCCAATAAATAGAAGTAAGGGAGTAAAAATATCAAATTAGACTACAGCAGTGTTGTAACTAGGGCGTCATAGGTCAACTTTCTGGTTTTGAACTCTGCAGCTGTTTATAGTCAGAAACCCATATGTGTTCTTTTAGCACAAATCATGCGCAAAAGATTTAAAGTGATGAAATTTTTATTAGTATTGAGAAGAAGGTGTAGGAAAAGGAAATTAAAATAGATTTCATCCTACTTCTGTTTGCTTCCTTTTACTCCTTAACATAACATTTTCTCAAATTTTAGCTCTTACAGATCCATAGATAGACTGCAAATAGACCTAAAAAAGAGAGATTTTACAGCATCATTGTAAACCTGGCTCAGCATATATACTGGTATTAAAAGGCATAGAGCAACTGTATCATTTCCAATCATATATTACAAAGGCAGAAGTATTACTCCCTCAGAAGAAATATACTCACTAGTAAAGGAATGATGATTAAGACAAAATCATACCTTTTTTATTGATTAGAGATTGCTCTCACTGTTAGAATAATAGGATGAATTAGTGCTGCAACATCATAAAGTCAGAGCTTGCCAAATACAAGTGGATGTACTTCTGGCGCCATCTCTGATAACCACGTCTGCCTGAAGGCTATCAGATTAATATGTAATTAAATAAATATGGTTCCTGACTGATCTGACTTTTTTTTTTTTTTGTTAAAGAATAAGAAATATGGTATGAGTCTAGCTCTTTGATCTAAGAGAGAGGTTTCTGCCTCAAGTAGAATTTATGTTTTATGTACTGATTATGAGCAGTTGTTTCAAACAGTCTGAATTTTGTTCCATCTAAATCAATGTGCACCTAGATTAAGTATTCTTTGGTGCAGGACAATTAAAATGATAAAAGAAGGTAGTCACTAGGTATCCTGATTGGCTGCTAGAGACTTGAAACCATAGCATGTTCCTGGCACAAAATCAAGTGTCACATATTGGATGCTCATCACATGTGAAATACCAGGATGCCAACTGCTTTTCATTTAGCAGAGCAACTCATTGGCCCTTTCCCAGCAGCTGGCTGGTATCCATTCAAAATTCACAGGTTGGTGTGACTGTGATTTCAGCAATCTTTTCTTCTTCATTTTACTTCATTTTTTGTTCATGGCTTTTTTCTACCTCTCCCTTCTTATTGCACTGATGACTGCTAATTTTCTTTTTTCCATTGTGTACATGCACCTTCTACCCTCCTGTACTTCTGTTCTTTTTTTTTCGTTTCCTTTCCTTTCCTTTTTTTTGTCTCTTCTCTTTCCTTTTTAAAATTTTATGCCTTTTTCTTCCTTGTTCCTTTCTCTCCCCTTCACTTGCTTAAATTTTGCTGCCTTACTCCCTCAGTTTCTCCTTCCCTTACAAATCAATCCAATATCCACAAAATATATTAAACATATATCGGTGTATATTGTCAATACATGTAAATATACTTGTCATCTTGATGGAGTGCTGTGATATGTTTTTGGTTTAAAACCAGCTACTGTAAACATCCTTGACTTTGGGGGTTTAATCTTTCTGGCCATTAGTCTTTGTTCTTGTGGTAAGAGTGAACTGTCAAAATCACTGCTGACTTATCCTTATTCCCCAGGGTTATGCGCTAGTTTTCTTAATTCTTTTTTAAAGAAAAGCCTTATACTTTTATTTCAGTCATCGCAGCGTTGAGGTATTTAATTTCATTTTGCATAAGGTAAACATAAAAGCTAATCCAGATTCACATGTAATCTGTTTTCAGCACAGACTGGAGTTATCCAAACCCAATCAAGTGCATTTGAATGCTGTACTTCAGTATGTCTTTTGCAATTAAAACTCTTAAGACAAATCCAGAGCCACTGTAGCTTTCACATATTCTGTTTTAATTGTGGTAGCTGCAGTTCGGCTACCTATCTACAGGAAAAAATTCCTGTCTTCTCTGGTCCTAGGAAGTCATAAAATGATTGCATTGTTCTGGAATTACACACACCATTTTAATAATATAGTTATGTGATACCCACCATATTCATAGAATCATAGAATATTCCTCATAGCTGTTACTTTTAGACCATTGTATTATATGTTTTCTCAGTAAGCTTTCTTTGCATTATTCAATAAATATTGACTGCTTGAAGCTAAGTGATTAATGAGTTAAACAATGCACTATGAGGAATGGGGCTGGTCCCTAAGGTGCCATAGCTCATGATTTCCTGCTTGAACAAATCCATTGGGGATTCTTATTAAAGTCTTATTCATTTAAGCTTTATAGAACTGATCATGTGAACCCTAAATTTTCTGAGGGCCATTATCTACTATTTTCACAGCTATCAGAAGCCATAATTAGACAGTTTGGAAATATCATCCCTAAGGTCTCCATAGCAATCAAGTTTCTGGAAGCCTGAGAAGTAGCAACCTACACGTGAGAAGAGATGTTTACTTCTGAGAATGCATGGTATTTGATGGTGTTTTCAGTGAGTTACATTTATAGAATCCCCTGAATTTGTATAGGGCAGAACCTAGGTGCAGTTTGTTTCAACAAACCCTCCTTGGACTCATATACAGCATGAACCATTTATTATTATAATTTTTTACAAAGTTTGTCATCTATTTTTGTGTGTGCCCTCTTGGGTAGCCCTGATTTACCTTAATAATGCTGTTTTAACATAAGGTAATTTCTGTCCTGGACCTTCTGTGTATTCAGTGGCAGCATGTTTTACCAGCTGATGCACTCTTTTGTGTAAGTATATCTGCACAATGCATGCATTACATCATGAGAAGAAATGTATAGCAAACTGTTCAGCGCCCTTTTTGTTCTACTTCTCAAAGCCTGAATATTGCATGAAAGCATCCAAGATAATGAGGTTTTCAAAATAATAATATTAATAGTCTTCAAATTAAAGTCTTTGGAGAAGTCTTTGGAGAAACACAGATAAAAAAACTCAAATTACAGCTTTCTTTCCTATGGCACTATTGTTTGGTCACAGGTAGAGTGGTAACAAATTTGGGATAGTAAACTACAACAACTACCCCACACCTCCAAAAACCATTCCTTTCATCTACTGTTACCATCAAAGACATCAGGGAGGCCATTTTGGAGGAGGTTTTTGTTCGGAAATAATCTCTAAATTTACTGTTGCTTCCTGCTATTGCCTCTTATGTGATCATTGCCTTTTAGCCCTAGCAAATTAAATGGTGGATTAAATACTAAGTAAAATTTCTTACAGGACCTTTTATCCTGCTTCTCCTTCACCTGGAAGTGAGATATGTGTGTTCAAAATTGTCCTGACCTTATGTATAATAGCTTCTAAGCCTTGATAACGACTGATGCAAATAACTCTGACTTAATCATGAAGACTTTAAAAAAGAGAAGATGGTACCTGTGAAAGAGCTGGCTCCACTATTCCTCTCTTGTCTGAACAGTGAGAGAAAGAAGAGGGAAAAAGATAAAGTAGTAGACGTTGTAAAGGCTTGTCTCAAAAATGCTTCATATATGAATGAGCAAAAGGAATACAAGATCAGTAGTAAAAAAAAAAAAAAAGGATTATGTATATTAGCCACTTAGTTTCAAGATCTACAAAATAGATGGCTATATTTGAATTAGTCATCCTTGTCTCCCTTTATAGTAACTCACTGGAGAAAAATAGAAGCTTCTAAGTTATGATTCATGTGATGTATTTTTAGGCTTCTACATAAGGATGAGGATAAAATATGACAGAAATTCCTTATTTTTATCTTTTGACTATAAAGGGAGTCCTGACAGACACATTTCAGATGATTATGCCTATACCGCTAATGTCTAATATCATGTGGTATCAGTACATAATAGTGGAAGAGGTGGAACATTATATAGATGGCAACTTTCTTGGAATAAGAGGATAATTAAGGTAACAGAGAGGTGGGAGAAAAAAAAAGGGGGGGGGTGGGGGTGGGAAAGAAAAGATTTCTGCAGACACAGGCATACAAACGCACTTGAGCAGATGGTGGTGGAAGATCAGCCAGAACTCTGTGTGCGTACATAGCCAAAAGGATGCGCAGATCAACCCTCCTTCATTCTCCAGAACACAAGTATTGAATCAGAGCAGAGCTATCATTTTGCTAATGAATTAATAGATCTACTGTTAAAAAAGCAAACAAAAAAACCCAACTACTGTCAGAATTTTTCATCCTCATTACAGGTTATAAAAAAGTTCTGATTCCTCCAGATTGAGGACTTCAAGTAAAGATCTGTAAGCAGTTGCATGCAGTGTCTTATAAGGAATCATATACTAATCAAATTCAAGACTGTAGTATTCCCAGCATATTCAAATTGCAGCTATCTTAGTTAAAGGATAATGCTTGCCAGTGAGAAATTGCACATCTGATACTGAAATAGTCACAGAAATCAAGAATGCTAATGCAACAATTACAGGAACGGAAAAAGAATCGAACCATTTTCTGCTCTAAGAAACATTTTAGTATTTAATATGGCAGTCCTACGCAGATATCTTTTCTTGCTAAGTTCAAACAAAACTATTCATAAATTGCAAAACTGCAACCCACCAAAATGTGCCAATATTTGCACAATGTACTGATATTTTCTTGCTATTTTCACTGCAAACTTTAAATTTGTAAATGAAAGTACTCTTCCCTGCTGCAGCTGAATCCTTATCTATTTGTGTAGCTAAATCCTAATTTATTATAATTTTTAAAGCTGTTTATTTTCCTATGAATGATGTTAATGAAGTTAGGTGTGGCTGTTTCCTCAGCATACATCCCTGATATTTTTTCCTTAAAGCATTGAGAGATGGCCAAACACAAGTGTAATGAGGACACAACTAAGGAAAAGAAGACTGGAAAGAAAGTAGAGTGAAAGAAGAAAGGGTAATTCAAGACAGAGAAAGTTAGATGAAGTCAAATATCTTGTTCACTCTTACAGTCAAGGCATATCCTGAAGACCTAAACAAAAGGTATTATTATATTTCAATAATCTCTTTAGTTGTCAGCATAAGACATCATCTGGCTACACATCCAAGTTCCACTGCTTTTCAGTGCTTTGTTGGGAACACTACTGGTGCTCTATCCTTGAAGACAAGAAAATGTCATCCAATCGACTTACTGAGCAGCTTACTCTTTAATATATGAAATCTCAGCAGTAAGTCTATTCTTGCTTTGCTGCTGACTTGTAGGTGGTATGTTCTTTCACTTACCCAAAAGAGTTGTTTACTTCCATAAGGAATAACAAGAATGACAAAAGCAATATGAAAGTGTCATTGAAAAAGAAGTACAGAAACACTGATTTAAACTATAAACCATGAATGGACTTGCACTGAGTTCTGCTACCAGATACTTAAAATCCAGTTAAAGCATGTTATTTCCAGATAGAGTACTTGATCTAGAGGTAAGATTAGCTATCTTCTTCTCACCTTGAGGTCAACTATTGCCAACTACCCTAGCCCACAGTCTCCCCTTTCAAAGAAAAATGCACTATACAATATCCAATCGAATTCTGTTTTATCTGAGCATATATAATTCATATTTTCAGTCTACCATATGTGATCAGTGACTTAAAAGGATGAAAGAATATGTGAATAACTTCTATGCACTGAATAAAAAGGTATTGTGTAATATACAGTGCAATGACAAATCATCTATTTCAGAAAACAAGCAGACATTATATTTTCCAGTATGTACTGGAAAATATAATCTTTTATATTTGAAGTCTTATAGTTGCATTTCAATTCACATCAGAACAGGGCTAAAACTTAAGGATGAGTATAAATTCTGCAAATAAATCTGTCCAGTTATGTCCGGACATGGCTATGTATTTTACTACACATATTCAAAATTACTTCAGAATCTCTTTTGATTTCCTTCTTTCTTTTATTTAAAGGAAATCAGCCATTATATTATATTCTTTGAAATAGGTGATTCTTAGCCATCTGAATCTGCTGATCTGTATTTTCTGCAGTATGTTCTTGATACTACTTACTATAATGGCTTCTGAGGAAGTTTTCAGTGTACAGCATACACTGATAACCTTCCTAGAAACTCAAATGTACTTTATACTAGCATTAATGTTCTCTGTCAAACAAACTAATGGTTTATAATTGGAATGCATTCACAAAATATCACTGTGTTTGGCAGTAATTGACGTTTCTGTTCCCATCATCAGCTGAGAGGTTAAGGACAGATTGAAGACTGAAACTATCCTTTAATTTCTGTAAGATGTTTCCTACAAGTCAGAGTTCAAGTGTGTGAGCAGAGGAAGACAGGAATCTAGCTGATAAACACAGAAATCAACACTGTTTTTTTTTAACAAGTAGTTCTGCAAAAATTATTTCATACTCCTCTCCTCCCTCCTGGTCCTTCCCGGGAAGAAAAACCCTTCTGTCCCTCCACAAACCCTCAAAATATTCTAGTTTTCTACAGGACTTGAAGATTCATCATGGAAAATTAAATTATATAAGGTTTATTTTATTTCTACCAAATAAGCTATACATATATGTAAGTACAAATCCTGAGAATCATCCTTCCAGTGGCCAAAATGTTTTATTTTGCCCAAAATCAAATCAAAACTTCCAATGTGAAGTATTACATATATACAGAAATTAAAATATAGAGGTCTTTTATTTTAAAATCTTGCTTTTAATAATTGAGCTGTTATGTCGTGTTATGCTCTGCTATGCTACGTTACGTTACGCTACATTACGTTACGTTACATTACGTTACGTTACGTCACGTCACGTCACGTCACGTCACGTCACGTTACGTTACGTTATGTTGCGTTACATTACGTTGTGTTATGTTTTGAAAGGCGTGAAGTTGCAATTTAACAATGCAGTATAAATCACAGTTTGAATGCTGTGGGATTTCAGCTCATGATCCCTAGTTAGTGAACCAATTGTTTCAGTAAATCATAGAATCATAGAATAGTTAGGGTTGGAAAGGACCTTAAGATCAAGTTCCTACCCCCCTGCCATGGGCATGGACACCTCACACTAAACCATGTCATCCAAGGCTCTGTCCGACCTGGCCTTGAACACTGCCAGGAATGGAGCATTTGCAGCTTCCTTGGGCAGCCCATTCCAGTGCCTCACCATCCTCACGGTAAAGAACTTCTTCCTTATATCTAACCTGAACTTCCCCTGTTTAACTTTGAACCCGTTACCCCTGTCACTACCTAATGTGCCTAATGAAGAGTCCCTCCCTAGCATCCCTATAGGCCCCCTTCAGATACTGGAAGGCTGCTATGAGGTCTCCACGCAGCCTTCTCTTCTCCAGACTGAACAGCCCCAACTT